>CM056049.1:636611905-636739245 GCA_029574335.1 Rana kukunoris | reverse complement strand
TCTTCAAGTAAACTATTTAAAAAAATGCTGGGTAAAAAATGTTGCTATAATCAGAATGTGTCACTTTAAGAAAGCATTATAACATTAGGGTTATATTGATGTCACAGGACTAAGACAAAGCATGCAACTAAACACAAAACTCTTTTAGTTTATGCAATAACAATTGTAGTATTTTGCCAATAAGCGTATTCTCTGCAGACTTTCTTAAAGGATGTTTCAAACTGTTTTTGGTATACCGTCTTCTGGTATTTTTTGTGTTTGAACTTAGTTCTGAATATTATTTGGGATTCTTCTTATTGTAAATTCACTTTTTATATGTCCTCTGTGTGGCGTAAATGGCAGACCTTATCATCTAATTACAAAACCAAAAATCAAACTTTTGTAATTAAAACTGTATGGATTTGCTAATGCTGAGGATGCTGTTGTCAACAGACCCAATAATTAGCATTTTATTATTTGTTTTAAAGTCATTTTAAACAAAAAAATAAAAATCTAGTATATTGCAGTTTACCAATCCTTAGCGTGATGGCTGCATTCATTTCCTTTATCAGGCTTTTTTCTCCCTATTTCACTAGCCAGTAACACACTCCTTAGTGCCCTCCCAGCACTGGCCCCTGTCCTCTTCCCTACTGACCCCTGTCCTCTGCCCTGTCGACCCCCTGTCCTCCACCCTACTGACCCCTATCCTTGGCTCTGCTGACTCCTATACACTACCCTGCTGACCCCTATACACTACCCTACTCACCCCTGTCCTCTGACCTGCTGACCCTGTACACTACCATACTGACCTCTGCCCTGCTACCCTTGTCCTCTGCTCTCCTGGCCCCTGTCCTCTGCCCTGCTGACCCCTATCCTTGCTCTGCTGACCCCTGTACACTACTCTGCTGACCCCTGTCCTCTGCACTGCTGACACTTTGTTTCTGTTCTGCTGACCACTGTCCTTTGCTCTTCTTTCTTTAAAAAGGGGACCCCCAGATTCGCCCCCCCCCCTATGTGAATTGGTAACAGGGTACATTGTACCCCTACCATTTCCAAAGAAAGTGTAAAAAAAAAAACACCAGACAGTTGGGATAAGTCCTTTATAAAAAAAAAAAAAAACATTCCAGCGACGTAATCCAGTCTGTCCACGTTATTCTCTACGTCCCACAGTGATCCGATGTCCATATACAGAGCCTTGAAAAAGTATTCACACCCCTTGAAATTTTCCATACTTTGTCATGTTACAACCTAAAAAACATAAATGTATTTTATTGGGATTTTATGTGATAGACCAACACAACGTGGCACATAATTGTGAAGTCACTTAATTAGTAAATAGAGTCCATCTGTGTGTAATTTAATCCCAGTATAAATACAGCTGTTCTGTTGAAGCCCTCAGAGGTTTGTTAGAAGAGAACCTTAGTGAACAAACAGCATCATGAATGCAACGAACACACCAATCAATAAGGTTGTGGAGAAGTTTTAAGCAGGATTAGGTTGAAAAAAAAAAAATTAGCTATGCTCCACACACACTGTTCAATTCATCATCCAAAAATTGAAATAAAATGGCACAACTGGGAAGATGGATGGAGACAAATACAGGGCAATCTCAGAAGAACACTTTTTAGATTTTTCAAAAGACTTGAGACTGGGTTGAGGTTCACCTTCCAGCAGGATAATGACTCAAACATAAATCCAGAGCTACAATGGAATGGTTTAGATCAGGGCCTTTTGAAGAGCGAGGGCCACTTAAGCGACTTGGTAACCAGTCGTGGGCCACATTGAGTGGAGCGGGTCGATGGCATGTCCATGTCTGCTCTGCTATACTCTTTTTTTTTTTAGATTCAGATTGGAGGTAGGACACAAGTTGGTTTATGTCTGCCACTACTTAAAGGTGAATGGAGGTTCCATTTGTTCAGACCCCCCTTTCACACTGATGTGCTGCAGTGTACATTTGGCTTTCCTGCACTTTGCAATAGACTTCTATTATATTCTGCAGGTTTGGTGTACTTTCAGAAAGCTCATCAAACTCGCAGGTAATATCAGAAGTCTAAGGCCGCGTACACACGATGAGACATGTCAGCTCAAACATGTCCGACGGACCGTTTGCAGCGGACATGTCTCATCGGATTTTGGTCCAATGGCGTGTACACACCCATCGGATCAAAATCCCCGCCGGCAGACAGCGCGGTGACGTGGCGGTGACGTTGACGCGGCGGCCACGTCACCGAACCAGGACGTGAAAAACGTCCACGCATGCGTCGAATCCATTCGACGCATGTGCGGCCAGATATGTCCGCTGGTTTAGTGTACTAACCAGCGGACATATATGACGGACATGTCTCGCGCGGACAGATTTTAACCACTTAAGACCCGGACCAATACGCTGGTAAATGACCCAAGGTGTTTTTGCGATTCGGCACTGCGTCGCTTTAACAGACAATTGCGCGGTCGTGCGATGTGGCTCCCAACAAAATTTGCGTCCTCTTCTTCCCACAAATAGAGCTTTCTTTTGGTGGTATTTGATCACCTCTGCGATTTTTATTTTTTGCGCTATATACAAAAAATAGAGCGACATTTTTGAAAAAAAAACACTATTTTTTACTTTTTGTTAAAAAAAAATCAAATAAACTAAATTTTAGTCAAACATTTAGGCCAAAATTTATTTAGCCACATGTCTTTAGTAAAAAAAAAAAAAAATCGCAATAAAAAAAAATAGCTACCTAGCGGGAACAGCGACACTAATACAGCGATCAGAAAAATGATCGCTTAGTGACGCTGGCAATAGGGAGTGAAAGGGTTAACTAGGGCGGTGATCAGGGGGTTAAAACTTTATTAGGGGGGGTGGGGGGCTATCCTGAACCTAACACTAACTGTTTTTTACACTGCCTGTCACACTGACACTAAATGCAGTGATTAGATCACTGCATTCAGTGACACTGTGACAGGGGGGTGGGGGGGGCGATCACAAGGGGTTAATATGCCTATGTGAGTGTGTGTGAGTGTTGTGTTGGTGCACACTTACTTGTGATGTCTTCTCTCATCAGCAGCGCTGGGAAACAGCGCTGCGATGAGAGAATACATCATTTCCTCCTTCCTGTGTAAACACAGGAGGAGGAAGTGACAGGTTGGGAGCGCGCTCCCATTGGCTGGGAGCGATCGCGGGGGGGGCGGGTATTCGCCAACATCCGCCCCCAGATTCCGGATCGCTCCCGGAGCCAGGGGGACCCCCGCACGCCGCGGAGGGGGTCCCGATGGGACCCCCGAACCGCACTTAGGCGGGGACGTAAATTTACGCCCTTGTGCCTGTACGTGCCATTCTGTGGCCGTATATGTGCGTGCGGGGGTCCTTAAGTGGTTAAAGCATGCTTTGAAATTGTCCGCTGGACAAACATGTCCGCTAGCCCGTACACACGATCGGATTTGTCTGCTGAAACGGTCCATCAGGCCAGTTTCAGCGGACAAATTCGATCGTGTGTATGCGGCCTCAGGCTCAGTGCAGGTAAACTTCTCTACACCTGTGGATCAGTTTGAAAGCAACCCAGTAACCACTGCAGAACAGATATGCTCATACTGTATATACATTGTGATTTTAGTAATAAACTGACCTTTTATAACAGTATTCTATTCCATCCCAGAGCAGGAAGTCGCTGGTCACATCAGAGGGCTCCGTGGGCCACTGGTTGGGAACCCATGGTTCAGATCAAAGCATATTCATGCGTTAGAATGGCCCAGTCAAAGTGCAGACCTAAATCCAACTGAGAATCTGTGGCAAGACCTGAAAATTGCTGTTCACAGACACTCTCCATTCAGCGAAAGGTGGTTCTACAAAGTATTGACTCATGGGAGTGTAGGCCTTACAAAACAATTATATTCTAATATAATAAAGGACCAAGACCAAAGTTTAGTTTAAATAACTTTATTGAATAAAATGTTATTTGGTAATAGAAATGGCCGTGGCACCTTTATTGGTATAAATAAATCTATATAATCATAAATATTATTATTTAAATTCTAATAAATACAATTTTAATTATTTAAATTCTTAATATAAAACTTTCAAAACTTTAAATCATCTCTTAAGATCTCGCTCAGTCATGGAATTCGAGCGAATAGATAAATAAATACAAATTCCCCCCTTGAATTCAAGGGTGACAAACCACATAAAAGGTGCTGCGACAAGGTGGGAGGGAAGGGGGAGCACACTCTACTGTACTCTGGATATTACTGTGATTATACTGTAGAGCAGTGGGATTATATAGCCCCCCCAGGGGCGGACTGACAACTCATGGGGGGCAGCTAAAATCTCAGGATTTTCACATCAAAAGCATGTCAGTAGTTGACATATCAGGGACAGATGTAAAAACACTGATTTTGACATACTGTCCCTGGTTTTACTGAGCCTGGCAACCCTGATGGGGCCCCCTAGTGGCTTGGGGCCCTCGGGCAGTGCCCGAGTGACTCAATGGTCAGTCCGCCCCTGAGCCCCCCGCACGTGTTCAGGACTCGGGAAACATGTGAATTTAAACACATGTAATAACCCGGGAAACATGTGACTTCAAAACACCTGCCCGGGAAAAACGTGACTTAACTTACTTCAAAATCACGTTTTTGCCTCCAGAACTACACCTGTTTGCTACTGTATTTTAAACTGACCATTTTCTTTTTTCTCTTCTTTTTTATTTATACTATCAACTATATATAAATTTAACTTAATTAATTACTGTTCCAACAGCCACGCTCCCATGATGTGGGCACTAAATAATGCCCCCTTTACAGGGGGGGCTGAATACAAATGCACGCCACACTTTTCGCATATTTATTTGTAAAAAAAAAAAAATGAAAACCATTTATAATTTATCTTCCGCTTCACAATTATGTGCTACTTAGTGTTGGTCTATCGTATGAAATCCCAAATCAAATACATTCATGTTTTTTGTTGTAAAATGACAAATTTGGAAAATGTCAAGGGGTATGAATACTTTTTTAAGGCATTGTATAAATGTCATTGCTTCACCAGTTGTAGCAAATTTTATAATATTAAAGCGGATGGCCCATTGAATTTTTTTTTAAAAGCCAGCAGCTACAAATACTGCAGCTGCTGACTTTTAAAAATAGGACACTTACCTGTCCTGGAGTCCAGCGGCGTCCGCAGCAGAGGACGAGTGATCGCTCGTCTCTCTGCTGCTCCCCCCTCCATCGTGAGGGAACCAGGAAGTGAAGCGCTGCGGCTTCACTGGCCGGTTCCCTACGGCACATGCGCGAGTCGCGCTGCGCCCGCCAATTGGCTCCCGTTGTGTTCTGGGAGCCGAGAGTTCCCAGCACACAACGGGAAAAACCCGACTTTTGCCCGAGACTACAGGTATCTGCACCCCCCTCCCCCCTGAAAGGTGTCAAATGTGACACCGGAGGGGGGAGGGTTCCGATCAACGGATCTTTACTTTAGGGTGGAGATCCGCTTTAATAAAAGAGACTGGTATGCTTTGTAGTCTATATCTGATGTACAGAACCAGTCAGGTGCTGATATGCCATGTTACGTTATCACTGATGCCTGACCAATATAAACTGATACTTTTTGTATTCGTTTAGCATTGTGATTTATTGGAAACGCCATATCATATCACACAAGCATGTCATCGTTTTCCTGGTTGGTTTTATTAGCAATCAGATTAGCCTCAGCTATTTCACGATTTAATGCAATTGCTTTAGCTGCTCCATCAGCAGAGTGTTTTTATTATTATTTGTAAGGGGAGTGCAGGGATATTTCTTTTTTATTTAATGCAATGGACTTTCATTCTTTCCAAATTGTAAAACAGTGCTGCCATCTTGTGGATGACTGCTAGAGGTAACTTGGAAAGAGTTGCTGAGTCATGCTCTGATTTGATCATTTATTAGTTTGCAGGTACAAAACAGGTGTGGTCTGATAAGATATGGCCAAAGCAGTACAGTGACTCCATTGAGTATAAATATAAAGTGATCCTATTGGTTATCTAAACATATCAGCCTAAAGGTGCCAATCAGTTTAGAAGAGACATTGGACATGCAGGGACAATCAGATCACTCTGAGAGTTAACAGTTAGCTGCAGCAAGCATTTATGTGTTTATCTTATGCATAGGGGAGAAGGGATGGGCTGCCTGATGATTGTAATGGCATTGCTTTGGTGTGGGTGTGTGAGTGTCATTGTGTGGGTGTGTATGTGTTTGTCTTAAAGGGGTTGTAAAGGTACCATTTTTTCCCCCTAAATAGCTTCCTTTACCTTAGTGCAGTCCTCCTTCACTTACCTCATGCTTCAATTTTCCTTTTAAATGTCCTTATTTCTTCTGAGAAATCCTCACTTCCTGTTCTTCTGTCTGTAACTCCACACCGTAATGCAAGGCTTTCTCCCTGGTGTGGAGTGTAATGCTTGCCCCCTCCCTTGGACTACAGGAGAGTCAGGATGCCCATTAACACACAGCTCCTTTCTCTATCTGCAACGTAGAGAGCATCCTGACCCTTTTTAACTTTTTCAGAATCTCCCTATTCAAACCTTCTTACACACAACCATATTGGGCACAACTGTCAACTGTTTGCACATGAGAAACGACATTTCTGAAAAAAAAACTTATACAAGAGCTTAGAAAAATTTAAAATGATACTAAAGTCACATTTCTTGGGGGTTAGAAATAACAAACATGTCATACTTCCCTGCTCTGTGCAGTGGTTTTTCACAAAGCAACCCAGATCTTCTTCATCGCAGGCCCCTCACCGACGCTCCTGGCCCCTCCCTCCTGCCGAGTTCCCCCACAGCAAGCAGCTTGCTATGGGGGCACCAAAGCCGAGCCTCTGCTGTGTATGTGTGCATTCAAACATGGAGTCGGGGCTTGGCCCACCCCCTCTCTTTCCCCATTGGCTCACTGACTTTGATTGACACCAGCAGGAGCCAATGGCACCTGCTGCTGTGTCTCAACCAATCAGGAGGGAGAGTCCCAGACAGCCAAGTCTCTCGTGCAACATCACTGGATCAAGATGGGGTTCAGGTAAGTACTAGGGGGGCTGCTGCACAATGAAGATGTTTTATCTCAATGCATATAACCAGTGGCGTAACCAGAGTTATGGGCGCCCGGGGCAGATTTTTTTTTCGCCCCCCCCCCCCTCTTGTATAATCATCCACTCTGGTTATAAGGATCTGTAATTTATCCCTCTCAGGGCTTTCAGCATGTAAGGGGTAAATTATTGCAGGATTAATCATTTAACCCCTTACTGTAAGGGATTAACAGACTGACCCCCCCCCCACAACCACAGATCCCCCATCATAGACTGAACCCCCCCCCACAATCACAGATCCCCCATCACAGACTGACCCCCCCCACAATCACAGATCCCCCATCACAGACTGACCCCCTAAATAACAGACCTCTCATCACAGATGGATCCCCCCAATCACAGATAGACCCCCCACAATCACAGACCCCCTATTTAACAGACCTCAGACAGTAACCCCCACCATAGTGCAGACCTCAGACAGTAACCCCCAGTAGTGCAGACCTCAGACAGTAACCCCCAGTAGTGCAGACCTCAGACAGTAACCCCCACAATAGTGCAGACCTCAGACAGTAACCCCTATAATAGTGCAGACCTCAGACAGTATACCCCAGCATAGTGCAGACCTCAGACAGTATACCCCAGCATAGTGCAGACCTCAGACAGTAACCCCCATAATAGTGCAGACCTCAGACAGTAACCCCCATAATAGTGCAGACCTCAGACAGTAACCCCCATAATAGTGCAGACCTCAGACAGTAACCCCCCATAATAGTGCAGACCTCAGACAGTAACCCCCATAATAGTGCAGACCTCAGACAGTAACCCCCAATAGTGCAGACCTCAGACAGTAACCCCCAATAGTGCAGACCTCAGACAGTAACCCCCAATAGTGCAGACCTCAGACATTAACCCCCAATAGTGCAGACCTCAGATATTAACCCCCAATAGTGCAGACCTCAGATATTAACCCCCAATAGTGCAGACCTCAGACAGTAACCCCCAGTAGTGCAGACCTCAGACAGTAACCCCCACAATAGTGCAGACCTCAGACAGTAACCCCCAGTAGTGCAGACCTCAGACAGTAACCCCCAGTAGTGCAGACCTCAGACAGTAACCCCAGTAGTGCAGACCTCAGACAATAACCCCCAGTAGTGCAGACCTCAGACAATAACCCCCAGTAGTGCAGACCTCAGACAGTAACCCCCAGTAGTGCAGACCTCAGACAGTAACCCCCAGTAGTGCAGACCTCAGACAGTAACCCCCACAATAGTGCAGACCTCAGACAGTAACCCCCACAATAGTGCAGACCTCAGACAGTAACCCCCACAATAGTGCAGACCTCAGACAGTAACCCCCAGTAGTGCAGACCTCAGACAGTAACCCCCAGTAGTGCAGTAGACAGTAACCCCCCATAATAGTGCAGACCTCAGACAGTAACCCCCCATAATAGTGCAGACCTCAGACAGTAACCCCCCATAATAGTGCAGACCTCAGACAGTAACCCCCATAATAGTGCAGACCTCAGACAGTAACCCCCCATAATAGTGCAGACCTCAGACAGTAACCCCCATAATAGTGCAGACCTCAGACAGTAACCCCCATAATAGTGCAGACCTCAGACAGTAACCCCCATAATAGTGCAGACCTCAGACAGTAACCCCCATAATAGTGCATAATAACCCCCATAATAGTGCAGACCTCAGACAGTAACCCCCCATAATAGTGCAGACCTCAGACAGTAACCCCCATAATAGTGCAGACCTCAGACAGTAACCCCCCATAATAGTGCAGACCTCAGACAGTAACCCCCATAATAGTGCAGACCTAACAGTAACCCCCATAATAGTGCAGACCTCAGACAGTAACCCCCATAATAGTGCAGACCTCAGACAGTAACCCCCATAATAGTGCAGACCTCAGACAGTAACCCCCATAATAGTGCAGACCTCAGACAGTAACCCCCCAGACCTAGACAGTAACCCCCATAATAGTGCAGACCTCAGACAGTAACCCCCATAATAGTGCAGACCTCAGACAGTAACCCCCAATAGTGCAGACCTCAGACAGTAACCCCCAATAGTGCAGACCTCAGACAGTAACCCCCATAATAGTGCAGACCTCAGACAATAGTGCAGACCCCCAATAGTGCAGACCTCAGACAGACAGTAACCCCCAATAGTGCAGACCTCAGACATTAACCCCCAATAGTAGCAGACCTCAGACAATAACCCCCAGTAGTGCAGACCTCAGACAGTAGTAGCAGACCTCAGACAGTAACCCCAAGTAGTGCAGACCTCAGACAGCGGCGTGTGTGGTTTCCCTCAAGCGCGGGCTCCTCCTCCTCTGTGGGTGTGAACAGAGAGGAGGGCCGCCGCCGGGTGTACCAAGATGGCCGCCGCTCCGGAGCTAGGCCGAAGCCGGGGACTTTCCTAGGCCGAGGCTCCGGAGCGCTCCGCGGAGCCGGTGGATGGATTCGCCCCCCCCCATTTTTTCGCCCGGCCCGGTGCGACAGCCCCCCCTGCCCCCCCCCCGCTACGCCAGTGCATATAACACATTAAGATAAAAAAAACCTTATGCCTTCAGAACCACTTTAAGTTACATCATAAATATAGTATCCTTATCATGTTTCCCAGGGGACAAAGTGCACTTTGAAGCCCTCTGTCTTATTTTTGTAGGTGGTGGGGCTCAATAGCTAATATTGTCTACAATGTGCTCTCTCTTTCCCTGCCACTAGTGATAATGGTGATGAGCCATCAGTGCCCATGCAGCCATGCAGTTTGGGGAATTTACATTAAAACCCCATTTTTTTTTCCATCTTTCTGTAGGGCTCCTGGGATGGATCAAAGCAATTTTGATTGGTCAAAGCAGTCACCTTCTGGTGCTGACCAATCAGAATTACTCCAATTTGTCCCAGAAGCCCAACAGAAAGAAGGGCAGAGGTTTCAAATCACTGGACCACTACAGCAGTTGTGTGAGCACTAATAGCTCATCACCCATGGAGGTAAGTACAGTGGGGACTGAGAGGAGGGGGAGCTTTAGGGTATTATTTCACCTTTTTGTTTTTAAAGGTGAATCAACTAACCCATTAATGATAAAAGCACAATTATATACTGCTCAGGATGCCAGGAATGGGTCCTGAAATGGAGATACAGTATAAGTCCCCATTATTTGTACCCCTACTATTTCACAAAAAAAAAGTGTCAAAATGTTAAAAATGAATGGGGGGCGGGGCCGGAGATGCAAAGGAATTGCCTGTGACGTGTATGGGTGACCCTGACGCAACGCAGGTTTCCTGTTGCTCGGATAAGGGTCTAGTATGGATTTTTGAAATTTTGGCATAGGGTTCCACTTATTATCCATACCAGACCTGAAGGGCCTGGTAATGGAATTTGGGGGGACCCCCACACATTTTTTTTTCAATAACTTTCAATGACTTTTATCTGTATTACCAGGACCAGACAATTCATTATAGTCACGAGTAGTTTTAAATTACTTTTTTTCTTTTAGAAATTTCATTTTTTGCAGAGACTTATAAACACGGTAAACATGCGCTACTTTACAGGCATACTATAGACTTCCCCTAGGTATGAAATTTAAAGTAAGATTTCACTTTTATTGTTTCACTTTAAGCATTATTAAAATCAATGCTCCCGAAAAAAAAAATGTTTGCATTGACATGTGCAAAAGTGAAAAATTTGTTTCGTTTCGTTTCAATTTGTCATCTAATACATTTCGTTAAGTTAGGTTTGTTACATGTGTTGAATTCGTTTTCGGAATTCGTTCGTTTTCGACCGAATTTCGAAAAATCCGGTCGAAATCGAAAATATTTCAACCAGATTAGAAAACAAATAGTCTCTTTTCGAATAGAATTTTTTCTAATTAAATCCGAATTTATTTATTTTATTTTTTTTTTCGAATTTAGTCCGCGGGTATTCGATTCGAAATTTGAAAAAAAAAATATTTTGGAATTTAATTCGAAAAAAATTCTATTCGAAAAGAGCCTTCTAATCTGGTTGAAATATTTTCGATTTCGACCAATTTTTTTTTTCGAAATTCGGTCGAAAATGAACGAATTCCGAAAACGGTCTAAATATTTCGCTAATATAGCAATTCGGGAATTCGTATGCATCCGAATGTCCGAATAATGGAAAATTTGTCCGAATTTCGATTCGGAACGAAACGAAATGCACATGCCTAGCATTGATACATGTCCCCTGGGGAAGGACCCAGGTCCCCAAACACTTTTTATGACAATAACGTGCATATTAACCTTTAAAATTAGCACTTTAGTTTCCTTCCATAGACTTTTAGAGGATGTTCCGCAGCTTTTCGAATTTGGGGGGACCCCAGCGCATTTTTTTTTTTCCTCAATAACTTTCAATGACTTTTATCTGTATTGCCAGAACATGGCAATTCATTATAGTCACGAGTAGTTTTAAATTTGTCGGAAATTCCGACAGCAAATGACCGCTGGAGCCTACACACGCAGCTCCCATCGAACATGTGTTGTCGGAAATTCCAATCGTGTGTACGCGGCATTAAACTTTCACACAGACCAAATAATCGTTTTAGTTATTTGGGTTATTTTTACAAAAAAAAAAAAATAGCAGTATAAATGTTGGCCAAAATGTATGAAGAAAAATTACTAATTTGCAGAATTTTATAACTGAAACAAAAAAAAACATACATTTTTTTTTACAAATTTTTGGGTCTTTTTTCATTTATAGCACAAAAAAATTAAAAAAAACCCAGTAGTGATCAAATACCACCAAAAAAAAAAAAGCACTATTTGTGTGAAAAAAAAGGACAAATTTTTTTATGGGCAGTATAGTACGAGACTAGGGCAGTATATTGGCAGGCTAGGTGTAAGGTACCTGTAAAAGGTAGTGTCCGAAGTGGAAGTAGTATGCTGGAGATCCAGGCAAAGCGTCGTCAGGCAGATACGGTCGGCAACGGATCAGGCAAATAGTTCACAATCGAAATCCGGAGAAGGGTCAGGCAGGCAAAGGTCATACACGATCTGGCGGTAAGGTACAAAATCAGCAGGCTGTAGAATAGTCGGGATATCAGGCAGGAGTTCAATACAAGGAAGATCACTGAAGTCAAAACACCCAGGAAGTAATCCAAATAAACAGGCGCTGAGTGATGACCTCACTTCCTATTTAAAGGCTGTCCAGATTGATAATTGTCCACAGCTGGCAGCAGGTGGAGCTAGTGAGTCCGAGGTAGTGTTGAACACAGTAAGGACATTCCCAAGGTCTAGATCTCTTCTGTAGCACAGCAGGTAAGGCTATGGTTTAACCACTTGACTACTGGGCACTTAAACACCCTTAATAACCAGACCAATTTTCAGTTTTCGGTGCTCTCTCATTTTGAATGACAATAACTCAGTCATACAACACTATAACCAAATGAAATTTGTGTCCTTTTTTTCCCACAAATAGAGCTTTCTTTTGGTGGTATTTGATCACCCCTGCGATTTTTATTTTTTTCGCTATAAATGAAAAAAGAATGAGAATTTTGTAAAAAAATGATTTTTTCTTCATTTCTATTATAAAATTTTGCAAAAAAGTTAATTTTCTTCATAAATTTGGCCTAAAATGTATACTGCTACATGTCTTTGGTAATAATAAAAAAAAAAATTGGGATATTATTTAGTCTGGGTGGAAGTTATAGGGTCTACAAGCTATGGTACCAATTACTGAAAATTTATCAATTTGATCATACCTGATGTACTGACAGCCTCTCTCATTTCTTGAGACCCTAAAAAGCCAGTAAAGTACAAATACCCCCCAAATGACCCATTTTCGGAAAGTAGACATTCCAAGGTAGTTAACAGTGTTGAGCAGAATATGCCATATTCGAATTCGCGATATATCTCGAATATATTGTCGAATATTCGTGATATATTCGCTAAATACGAATATTCGAGATATTTTTTGAAACCGAAATCATTGCGAATTTTCGCTATTGCGAATTGCGAATTGCGAATATTCGAGAAATGCGGAGGGAGCTCTCTGATTGGCTCAGCATATTCGTGATATGTTGCAATACAAAATAATTGAGAATATTCGGCAAATGTGTAAGGAGCACTCTGATTGGCTCAGAATATTCGTGATATATTGCAATACAAAATAATTGAGAATATTCGGCAAATACGGAAGGAGCACTCTGATTGGCTCAGAATATTCTTGATATTTTATCGTAATTTCGCAAAAATGCGAATGAGAAATTTATTGCGGAATTTCGACAGTAACACTCTGAAATCGAATATATGTGTAATTTTATTTAAAAACAGTATTTCGAATTTCTCGAGCGCGCTTGCGCAATCGCGCGAACAACACGCACACGCGCGACTACTTCCTGGAACTTGGACACTTGCCAGTTTCATTTTCCATAGGTAGCTGTTGTTGGTCTATTTGCACAAGTTCAATTGGAAATATGGTTGGAAGCAACCTTTCAAGAGATGAAGAGAATATTTTGATCAGTGTGAGTATTTGAATTATCTTTACCTGCATTTTAGACTAGTTTAAAAGTTAGTATATAAGATCAGATATTAGTATTTCCCAAACAATTTCTCTCCTGGTGTTACAAAACTACAAGTCCCAGCATGCCTGTACAGCTGCAGACACCCTGCTTGGTAAATGTGTATTTAGGCACTTTCCTTGCTATTTTGCATAATGAATTTAACATGTTGTGCACACCGGGCTAATTTGTTCAGATTTGTTGTTTACGAGACTAAAACTTTTTTTTGGCTAGAAAATTACTTAAAACCCCCAAACATTATATATATATTTTTTAATAACACCCTAGAGCAGGGGTCTCCAAACTTTTTACTTCGAGGGCCACATTCTATATTTTACTCATATCCGCGGGCCGGAAAAATAATTTTACTAAATAAATCCACAGTAGAAGAAGAATAGCATTTTACTTACTGTTGACCGCAGAACTGGATGATGGTCCGTCGTCTAATAAAACGATGGAGCATCATTCAGCGGGTTTAACTACCAGCGTGCATTGAGGTTTTACATCCGTGTCCTCACCAGTCTCCCCCACATCTGTGTCCCCACATTGGTGTCCCCATACATCTGTGTCCCCACAATGGTGTCCCCATACATCTGTGTCATCACATTGGTGTCCCCATACATCTGTTTCATCACATTGGTGTCCCCATACATCTGTGTCATCACATTGGTGTCCCCATACATCTGTGTCATCACATTGGTGTCCCCACACATCTGTGTCATCACATTGGTGTCCCCATACATCTGTGTCATCACACTGGTGTCCCCACACATCTGTCTCCTCACATTGGTGTCCCCATACATCTGTGTCATCACACTGGTGTCCCCATACATCTGTCTCCTCACATTGGTGTCCCCATACATCTGTGTCATCACATTGGTGTCCCCATACATCTGTGTCATCACATTGGTGTCCCCATACATCTGTGTCATCACATTGGTGTCCCCATACATCTGTCTCCTCACATTGGTGTCCCCATACATCTGTCTCCTCACATTGGTGTCCCCATACATCTGTGTCATCACATTGGTGTCCCCATACATCTGTGTCATCACATTGGTGTCCCCATACATCTGTGTCATCACATTGGTGTCCCTATACATCTGTGTTATCACATTGGTGTTCCCATACATCTGTGTCCCCACATTGGTGTCCCCATACATCTGTGTCATCACATTGGTGTTCCCATACATCTGTGTCCCCACATTGGTGTCCCCATACATCTGTGTCCCCACATTGGTGTCCCCATACATCTTTGTCATCACATTGGTGTCCCCACACATCTGAGCACCCCCACCAGTCTTCCCATACACTGTTGTCCCCACACATCTGTGTCCCCACACTAGTGTCCTCACACATCTGTGCCCCCCACCAGTCTCCTCATACACTTTTGTCCCCACACATCTGTGTCCCCACACTGGTGTCCCCACACATCTGTGCCCCCCACCAGTCTCCTCATACACTTTTGTCCCCACACATCTGTGTCCCCACACTGGTGTCCCCACACATCTGTGCCCCCCACCAGTCTCCTCATACACTTTTGTCCCCATACATCTGTGTCATCACACTGGTGTCCCCACACATCTGTCTCCTCACATTGGTGTCCCCATACATCTGTGTCCCCACACTGGTGTCCCCACACATCTGTCTCCTCACATTGGTGTCCCCATACATCTGTGTCATCACATTGGTGTCCCCATACATGTCTCCTCACATTGGTGTCCCCATACATCTGTTTCATCACATTGGTGTCCCTATACATCTGTGTCATCACATTGGTGTCCCCATACATCTGTGTCCCCACATTGGTGTCCCCATACATCTGTGTCATCACATTGGTGTTCCCATACATCTGTGTCCCCACATTGGTGTCCCCATACATCTGTCCCCACATTGTTGTCCCCATACATCTGTGTCCCCACATTGGTGTCTCCATACATCTGTGTCCCCACATTGTTGTCCCCATACATCTGTGTCCCCACATTGGTGTCTCCATACATCTGTGTCCCCACATTGGTGTCCCCATACATCTGTGTCATCACATTGGTGTCCCCACACATCTGAGCACCCGACCAGTCTCCTCATACACTGTTGTCCCCACACATCTGTGTCCCCACACTGGTGTCCCCACACATCTGTCTCCTCACATTGGTGTCCCCATACATCTGTGTCCCCACACTGGTGTCCCCACACATCTGTCTCCTCACATTGGTGTCCCCATACATCTGTGTCATCACATTGGTGTCCCCATACATCTGTGTCCTCACATTGGTGTCCCCATACATCTGTGTCCCCACATTGGTGTCCCCATACATCTGTGTCATCACATTGGTGTCCCCATACATCTGTGTCATCACATTGGTGTCCCCATACATCTGTCTCCTCACATTGGTGTCCCCATACATCTGTCTCCTCACATTGGTGTCCCCATACATCTGTGTCATCACATTGGTGTCCCCATACATCTGTGTCATCACATTGGTGTCCCCATACATCTGTGTCATCACATTGGTGTCCCTATACATCTGTGTTATCACATTGGTGTTCCCATACATCTGTGTCCCCACATTGGTGTCCCCATACATCTGTGTCATCACATTGGTGTTCCCATACATCTGTGTCCCCACATTGGTGTCCCCATAAATCTGTGTCCCCACATTGGTGTCCCCATACATCTTTGTCATCACATTGGTGTCCCCACACATCTGAGCACCCCCACCAGTCTTCCCATACACTGTTGTCCCCACACATCTGTGTCCCCACACTAGTGTCCTCACACATCTGTGCCCCCCACCAGTCTCCTCATACACTTTTGTCCCCACACATCTGTGTCCCCACACTGGTGTCCCCACACATCTGTGCCCCCCACCAGTCTCCTCATACACTTTTGTCCCCACACATCTGTGTCCCCACACTGGTGTCCCCACACATCTGTGCCCCCCACCAGTCTCCTCATACACTTTTGTCCCCATACATCTGTGTCATCACACTGGTGTCCCCACACATCTGTCTCCTCACATTGGTGTCCCCATACATCTGTGTCCCCACACTGGTGTCCCCACACATCTGTCTCCTCACATTGGTGTCCCCATACATCTGTGTCATCACATTGGTGTCCCCATACATGTCTCCTCACATTGGTGTCCCCATACATCTGTTTCATCACATTGGTGTCCCTATACATCTGTGTCATCACATTGGTGTCCCCATACATCTGTGTCCCCACATTGGTGTCCCCATACATCTGTGTCATCACATTGGTGTTCCCATACATCTGTGTCCCCACATTGGTGTCCCCATACATCTGTCCCCACATTGTTGTCCCCATACATCTGTGTCCCCACATTGGTGTCTCCATACATCTGTGTCCCCACATTGTTGTCCCCATACATCTGTGTCCCCACATTGGTGTCTCCATACATCTGTGTCCCCACATTGGTGTCCCCATACATCTGTGTCATCACATTGGTGTCCCCACACATCTGAGCACCCGACCAGTCTCCTCATACACTGTTGTCCCCACACATCTGTGTCCCCACACTGGTGTCCCCACACATCTGTCTCCTCACATTGGTGTCCCCATACATCTGTGTCCCCACACTGGTGTCCCCCACACATCTGTCTCCTCACATTGGTGTCCCCATACATCTGTGTCATCACATTGGTGTCCCCATACATCTGTGTCCTCACATTGGTGTCCCCATACATCTGTGTCCCCACATTGGTGTCCCCATACATCTGTGTCCTCACATTGGTGTCCCCATACGTCTGTGCCCCCACATTGGTGTCCCCATACATTTGTCACATCACATTGGTGTCCCCATACATCCGTGTCATCACATTGGTGTCCCCATACATCTGTGTCCTCACATTGGTGTCCCCATACATCTGTGTCCCCACATTGGTGTCCCCATACATCTGTGTCCTCACATTGGTGTCCCCATACGTCTGTGCCCCCACATTGGTGTCCCCATACATTTGTCACATCACATTGGTGTCCCCATACATCCGTGTCATCACATTGGTGTCCCCATACATCTGTTTTTTTGGCAGAATTTCGGAACATGCTTTACAAGCGCTCTGATTGGCTCATTCTGAAATCGAATATTCGAGATATTTTATCGAAATGTCACAAAATGCGAATGATAAATTCCTTTCTTGAATTTCGACAGTAACACTCTGAAATCGAATATATGTGTAATTTTATTTAAAAACAGTATTTCGAATTTCTCGAGCGCGCTTGCGCAATCGCGCGAACAACACGCACGCGCGCGACTACTTCCTGGAACTTGGACACTTGCCAGTTTCATTTTCCATAGGTAGCTGTTGTTGGTCTATTTGCACAAGTTCAATTGGAAATATGGTTGGAAGCAACCTTTCAAGAGATGAAGAGAATATTTTGATCAGTGTGAGTATTTGAATTATCTTTACCTGCATTTTAGACTAGTTTAAAAGTTAGTATATAAGATCAGATATTAGTATTTCCCAAACAATTTCTCTCCTGGTGTTACAAAACTACAAGTCCCAGCATGCCTGTACAGCTGCAGACACCCTGCTTGGTAAATGTGTATTTAGGCACTTTCCTTGCTATTTTGCATAATGAATTTAACATGTTGTGCACACCGGGCTAATTTGTTCAGATTTGTTGTTTACGAGACTAAAACTTTTTTTTGGCTAGAAAATTACTTAAAACCCCCAAACATTATATATATATTTTTTAATAACACCCTAGAGCAGGGGTCTCCAAACTTTTTACTTCGAGGGCCACATTCTATATTTTACTCATATCCGCGGGCCGGAAAAATAATTTTACTAAATAAATCCACAGTAGAAGAAGAATAGCATTTTACTTACTGTTGACCGCAGAACTGGATGATGGTCCCGTCGTCTAATAAAACGATGGAGCATCATTCAGCGGGTTTAACTACCAGCGTGCATTGAGGTTTTACATCCGTGTCCTCACCAGTCTCCCCCACATCTGTGTCCCCACATTGGTGTCCCCATACATCTGCGCCCCCCACCAGTCTCCTCATACACTGTTGTCCCCACACATCTGTGTCCCCACACTGGTGTCCCCACACATCTGTGCCCCCCACCAGTCTCCTCATACACTTTTGTCCCCACACATCTGTGTTCCCACACTGGTGTCTCCACACATCTGTCTCCTCACATTGGTGTCCCTATACATCTGTGTCATCACATTGGTGTCCCCATACATCTGTGTTATGACATTGGTGTCCCCATACATCTGTGTCATCACATTGGTGTCCCCATACATCTGTGTCATCACATTGGTCTCCCCATACATCTGTGTCATCACATTGGTGTCCCCACACATCTGTGCCCCCCACCAGTCTCCTCATACACTTTTGTCCCCACACATCTGTGTCCCCACACTGGTGTCCCCACACATCTGTGCCCCCCACCAGTCTCCTCATACACTTTTGTCCCCACACATCTGTGTCCCCACACTGGTTTCCCCACACATCTGTCTCCTCACATTGGTGTCCCCATACATCTGTGTCATCACATTGGTGTCCCCATACATCTGTGTCATCACATTGGTGTCCCCATACATCTGTGTCATCACATTGGTGTCCCCACACATCTGTGCCCCCCACCAGTCTCCTCATACACTTTTGTCCCCACACATCTGTGTCCCCACACTGGTGTCCCCACACATCTGTCTCCTCACATTGGTGTCCCCATACATCTGTGTCATCACATTGGTGTCCCCATACATCTGTGTCATCACATTGGTGTCCCCATACATCTGTGTCATCACATTGGTGTCCCCATACATCTGTGTCCCCACACTGGTGACCCCACACATCTGTCTCCTCACATTGGTGTCCCCATACATCTGTGTCATCACATTGGTGTCCCAATACATCTGTGTCATCACATTGGTGTCCCCATACATCTGTCTCCCCACATTGGTGTCACCATACATGTGTCCCCACCAGTCTCCCCACAAATCTCTGTCCACACACTGTTGTCCCCACACATCTGTTACCCCACCAGTCTCCCCACAAATCTGTGTCCCCACACTGTTGTCCCCACACATCTGTTACCCCACCAGTCTCCTTATACATCTGTGTCCCCACATTGGTGTCCCCATACATGTGTCCCCACCAGTCTCCCCACAAATCTGTGTCATCACATTGGTGTTCCCATACATCTGTGTCCTCACATTGGTGTCCCCATACATCTGTGTCCCCACCAATCTCCCCACACATCTGTGACCCCACACTGGTGTCCCTACACATCTGTGTCCACACCAGTGTCCTCATACATCTGTGCCCCCACACTGGTGTCCCCACAATTATGTGTCCCCACACTGTTGTCCCCACACATCTGTTAGCCCACCAGTCTCCTCATACATCTGTGTCCCCACATCGGTGTCCCCACACATTTGTGTCCCCACCAGTCTCCCCACACATCTATGTCCCCACACATCTGTGTCCCCACATCTGTGTGCCCACACTGGTGTCCCCACACATCTGTGGCCCCACCAGTCTCCTCATACATCTGTGCCCCCACCAGTCTCCTCATACATCTGTGCCCCCACATTGGTGGGGACTCAGATGTATGGGGACACCCATGTGGGGACACAGATGTATGAGGAGAGTGGTGGGGTAACAGATGTATGAGGAGACTGGTGGGGGTCACAGATGTGTGGGGACACCAGTGTGGGGACCCAGATGTGTGAGGACACAAGTGTGGGGACATAGATGTGTTGGGAGACTGGTGGGGGCACACATGAAGTGTGGGGACACCCATGTGGGTAAACAGATGTATGAGGAGACTGCTGGGGACACAGATGTATGAGGAGACTGGTGGGGGTCACACATGTGTGGGGACACCAGTGTGGGGACCCAGATGTGTGAGGACACAAGTGTGGGGACATAGATGTGTGGGGAGACTGGTGGGGACACTGATGTGGGGACACAGATGTATGAGGAGACTGCTGGGGACATAGATTTATGAGGACACTGTTGGGGACACCGATGTGTGGGGACACAAGTGTGGGAACACTGATTTGTGGGGAGACTGTTGGGGATACAGATGTATGGGGACACTAATGTGGGGACACAGATCTATGAGGAGACTGGTGGGGCAACAGATGTGTGGAGACACAAGTGTGGGGACACTGATTTGTGGGGAGGCTGGTGGGGACACAGATGTATGGGGACACCTGTCTCCCCACAAATCAGTGTCCCCACACTTGTGTCCCCACACATCTGTGACTCCACCAGTCTCCTCATACATCTATGTCCCCACACATCTGTGACTCCACCAGTCTCCCCATAAATCAGTGTCCCAACACTTGTGTCCCCACACATCTGTGTCCACACACTGGTATCCCCACACATCTGGCTCCCCACACTGGTGTCCCCACAATTATCTGTCCCCACACTGTTGTCCCCACACATCTATCCCCACACATCTGTTTCCCTACCAGTCTCCTCATACATCTGTGTCCCCACATTGGTTTCCCCACCAGTCTCCTCGTACATCTGTGTCCCCACATTGGTGTCCCCATACATGTGTGGGCCCAATAGTCTCACCACACATCTGTGTCCCCATTAGGGCACCCCCTACTGCTGTCCCCATTAAACCCCCCTCCACTGATGTCCCCATAAGAGCACCCCCCCACTGGTGTCCCCATTAGAGAACCCCCCCACTGGTGTCCCCTTTAGAGAACCCCCCCACTGGTGTCCCCATAAGAGCACCACCCCCTACTTGTCACTTGTATCCCCATTAGAGCACCTCCCACTTGTGTCCCCATCAGAATTATCAGCACCCTGAAGTTTGTGCTATATTAGAGTCATTCAGCCACCCTCCACAGTAGTGTACAGTAATCATCTCGCATCAGCCCCCCTCCCTCCTCCATGCATGTGTACTTTACTAGCGCGTCAGACATTACACACACTGGCTGTTCAGACCTGCTGCACTTCCCGACTCCCGCCACGCCTTAATACACACTCGTTACTGGTTAACAGCGAGGCGGGAGGGGGAGCAGGGCGTTGTGGCAACGGGTCTAAAACAAATCATTGGCTGCTAGGATGCCCGTGGACCCAGCAGCCTACACAAACACAGTGAGACGCCGGGAGAGATTGCGGGACCTGCGCTGCATATTGCTAGGGACGAATATTCAGCGCAGGTTCCACAACTAACAGGTGGACCAGTGACTCCAGCTGCGTGCCGGAGAAAATGGCCTGGCGGGCCGGATGTGGCCCGCGGGCCGTACTTTGGAGACCCCTACCCTAGAGAATGAAATGGTAATCTTTGCAATATTTCTTGCCACACCGTATTTGCGCAGCGGTCTTACAAGCGCTCTTTTTTTGGAAAAAAATATTTTTTTTAGATATTTGAAAATAACACAACAATAAATTTTGCCCAATTTTTTTAGATTTTGTGAAAGATAAAGTTACGCCGAGTAAAATAATACCCAACATGTCAAGCTCAAAAATTCTGCCCGCTCGTGGCATGGCGTCAAACTTTCACCCTTAAAAATTCTCGATAGGTGATTATTTAATAATTCAACAGGTTGCATTTTTTCAGCTAAAGAGTAGCTCTAGGGCTAAAATTATTGCTCTTGCTCTAACGATCGCGCCGATAACTCACTTGTGTGGTTTGAACACCATTTTCATATGCGGGCGCTACTCGCTTATGCGTCGCTGTTTCCTAAACGGAGCCTACAGCTGTTGCAAAACAACTCCCCGTTATTACCGGACAGCCATTAACTGTCCAGCCAGGCTCCTAGTTAAAGTATAATTCTTGTACAGCTGGTGACGGGGAGCTACATGGTATATCAGAGCATGCTGGTAGTTGTAGTTTTTAAATAACATCAACTCCATTATTTATTCTAAATTAATTCATCTAAAAGTCTAAAAAATGGCAAGATATAAAATCTGTCATGTTAACCCTGTCATTGATTAATAAGGCGAGAATGCTCTCAATGTTGAATACCATAGATTTCCGTCATATATCCATAAGGTTTTAAACAAAAGTATTATAATATACTTTGTTCTTCATCTTGCAGACGTTCCTGGCAAAGGGGTATGATAAGCTGCAGAGTCAGGCAGAAAAGAAGGAGGTGGTGAGCTCCGTGCTAGAACAGTTAGCAGGACATCCTGGCGGGCCACCGGATCGCATGGCCATTGTCAAGAAGTGGTCCGACCTTAAAAGGCGGCATATGGACCGGGTGAGGCGTCTCCGTGCTAAATTTCACCCAGGTAAGTTATTGTTGACAGTTATGTTTTTTTTATCTATAGTGTATTTTGTGCGTGTACTCTAGAGAGGAGACGGACTGCAGGATTTGGGAGTAGACAGGCCTCCCCCAGAGGCAATATGCCACCTTTCTCCCTGCCCCTGTTGACAATGGCGTGTGAGAGGGGGTCCTCACATACAGCCCGTCCTACCTGCTCCGCTTTGAAGGCCAACGTGGCAGAGGGACTCCCTATAAGGTAGTGCGAGGATTTGCCCGCTCAAACAGCCCCGTTAGTCCTTCGCCTCTCTTTTTAGAGACCGCGTGGTCAGAGTGCGCGCATGTTAACCCAATTTTCTAGTGCGCGTGTAAGTGTGGTGGTTTTTGTGGGAGGGGGGTAGGCGTACTAAGCGCAGGCTTACCTCGCATAGCACTCCCACCGGAGGCCGGGCTGAGACCACCAAACTCAATTGACATGTAGCCGAGAGCGGGATCAGAACCCCTAGCTGCAGAGGTGAATGGCTTGTCAGCGCAGTGGCAATCGCGTTGACCCACCGCAGCTCCTTTGTTGACAGTTATTTAAGGTCATATGTAATTAATGTAAGGGCAGATGTTATTAACCCAGACGCCATGTTGTGGTAACATATATCACCACCAGCCAAGGTATTCATAGCACTGTTGAAAAAAGACATGGGACAGCAGACAGCAACACAGAAGTTATGTGGGAACATACATTTCACATTGCTTTGCATGGGACTTTATACAAAAACCACGACCATCACAAATGGGGGTAGTTAATGGATAAATTAACTATCCTATGCTTTAAGTGGACGTGTAAGTAACATGTGACTAAGTGTTATCGAAATATCTACAGCTGTTATGAAGTAACACGTATTTCCCATAGAGTTGAATGTGAATTTAAAGAAAAACCACCACCATGGCAAATGGGGGAGGGTAAGGCTTAAATCACCTATACAATGTTGGTGGCTGACATATAAGTAACCTGTGTGCCAAGTTTCATGTAAATATCTTTCGCCGTTTGGACATGATGCTGGAACATACATACATACATACAGACACGTTGAGTTTTATATATATAGATTCCCACTAAATTCCTGTGTTAGGCGTGGGGTTTTCATAGTAATCCCGTGTGATCCATCAGACTCTTTTTTTTTAACATGATATAGTCTGAACAAAACAAAGGAGACAAAAACAGCTCATTTTACCGTGGTGGCAGACCAGCTCACGCTCAGTCCCCTGTAGTGCCCACAAGACCCTTTAATATAACATTTTCCCATTGGTTAACTGTCTATATAAATTAATTTGTATTCACATACAATACAGCAGAGCACACCGAATTTGCATACGTCATTATAAAATATTTTTCTAATATATGAACATTGTGTTATTCTAGGAGCTCCGCTACCAACTGTGCGCAACAAGCGCAAAAGGTGCCAGGACACTGATGAGGAGGAAGAAGAGGAGGAAGTGCTAGAGGAGGATGTGCCAGAGGAGGATGAGGCACAGGAGGAGAGGGATGAGGAGGATCAGCCAGGGACCTCCCACTCGCCAGCCACCGCTCCTGTTGTGGAGCATGTACCCCCCCAAAACAATCCTGAGTTTGACGATATGCTGGTCGCTGGAGAGGTGGAGGTGGTGCAAATTGAAGGTGCGGTGAGCATCGTTCAGGAAGGTAAATATGTGCACAAAGATTAATAACAT
Source organism: Rana kukunoris (assembly GCA_029574335.1). NCBI lineage: Eukaryota > Metazoa > Chordata > Amphibia > Anura > Ranidae > Rana > Rana kukunoris. Next base: position 636,714,781 of record CM056049.1, on the reverse strand, counting down.
TTCAACAATAAAATGTAGATATAAAAATGGACAACATATAAAGCGCACCCGTCAGATTGCAGAACCATAATATGGTATTTATGATAGAAGTATACAGGTAGTGCAGAATTATTAGGCAAGTTGTATTTTTGAGGATTAATTTTATTATTGAACAACCATGTTCTCAATGAACCTCAAAAACTCAATAATATCAAAGCTGAATATTTTTGAAAGTAGTTTTTATTTTGTTTTTAGTGTTAGCTATTTTAGGGGGGTATCTGTGTATGCAGGTGAGTACTATTACTGTGCTGAATTATTAGGCAACCTAACAAAAAACAAATATATATACCCATTTCAATTATTTATTGTTAACAGTGAAACCAATATAACATCTCAACATTCCAAAATATACATTTCTGTCATTCAAAAACTAAACAAAAACAAATCAGTGACCAATATAGCCACCTTTCTTTGCAAGGACACTCAAAAGCCTGCCATCCATGGATTCTGTCAGTGTTTTTATGTGTTCACCATCAACATTGCGTGCAGCAACAACCGCAGCCTCCCAGACAATGTTCAGAGAGGTGTACTCTTTTCCCTCCTTGTAAATCTCACATTTGATGATGGACCACAGGTTCTTCTCAATGGTGTTCAGATCAGGTGAACAAGGAGGCCATGTCATTAGTTTTTTTTCTTTAATACACTTTCTTGCCAGGCACCCTGTGGAGTACTTGGACGCGTGTGCTGAAGCATTGTCCTGCATGAAAATCATGTTTTTATTGAAGGATGCAGACTTCTTCCTGTACCACTGCTTGAAGAAGGGGTCTTCCAGAAACTGGCAGTAGGACTGGGAGTTGAGCTTCACTCCATCCTCAACCCCAAAAGGCCCCACAAGCTCATCTTTGATGATACCAGCACAAACCAGTACTCCACCTCCACCTTGCTGGCGTCTGAGGCGGACTGGAGCTCTCTGCCCTTTACCAATCCAGCCACTGGCCCATTCCTTTTTGTCCATCAAAACTCACTCTCATTTCAGCAGTCCATACAACGGTAGAAAAATCAGTCCTGAGATATTTCTTGGCCCAGTCTTGACGTTTCAGCTTGTGGGTCTTGTTGAGTAGTGGTCGTCTTTCAGCCTTTCTTAACTTGGCCATGTCTCTGAGTATTGCACACCTTGTGCTTTTGGGCACTCCAGTGATGTTGCAGCTCTGAAATATGGCCAAACTGGTGGCAAGTGGCATCTTGGCAGCTGCACGCTTGACTTTTCTCAGTTCATGGGCAGTTACTTTGCGCCTTGGTATTTCCACACGCCTCTTGCGACCCTGTTGACTATTTAGAATGAAATGCTTGATTGTTCGATGATCACGCTTCAGAAGCTTTTCAATTTTAAGAGTGCTGCATCCCTCTGCAAGATATCACACTATTTTTGCCTTTTCAGAGACTGCCAAGTCCTTCTTTTGACCCATTTTGCCAAAGGAAAGGAAGTTGACTAATTATTATGCACACCTGATATAGAGTGTTGATGTCATTAGACCACACACCTTCTCATTACAGAGTTGTACATTACCTAATATGCCTAATTGGTAGTAGGCTTTCGAGCCTATACAGCTTGGAGTAAGACAACATGCATAAAGAGGATGATGTTGTCCAATTACTCATTTGCCTAATAATTCTGCACTCCCGGTCTGTGCTAGACACATAACAAGTGTATAGACATGATAATGATTGATTAATAAGCAACAGAAATATTTTATGTATTTGTTAAGGGTCTTTGAAAACAAATTGTTTTTTCTTATATCCTAACAGCTACAATACAATTGAGGGCTTACAAGACAGCCCGAAGAAAAATTAGTGAACGAATAAGGGGTAATCACAGGCAGATCAAATATCTTTTGCAGCAAAATTAGCAAATGGAGAAGGAGCTGGACAAAATTGACGCAAAAGAGCAAGAAACCCTGAATCGCCTGAAGACTCACGTTGAATTGTAATATGGTGTTTAATAAAAAGTTTTATTTTTTTGAAATGTTTCCTTTGTTTTTGAGATAGATTTTTAGGTTTTTCAACACATCTAACTTCACATCTAACACATCAACATCAACATCAACACATATAACTTCATAATTAGCAAAATCATTTTATACTATTATTTTATTTAACACAAAACCAGGACAAACTAAAGTACACAGACACAGTCACGACGAACACAAACTAAACTGTTGAAAAATGAACATAACAAAAGCAACAATAGATATAGATATAGAGAGAGAGAGCAAGAAAGAGAGAGAGAGAGAGTGCAGATTTGCTCTTCCATACAGGCTAATGGTTGCATTATAAAGGCCGCAAATCAGGGCTAAACATAAAGTTTATTGTTTTAGTTACACTTGCTGTTACGATCCTGTCTGGTAGCTTGTAGCGGAGGCTCTTGGTGGATCCGCTGTGCCAGAGAGGTCATGAAGCATTACTCAGCATGGAGGCAGCAGCAGTAGTATTAAAATGTAATGTAACTAGAAAAGATACAATTTTAGGGTAAATTGTGCGGCATGGTCTTGCCTCCACCAATACAACTGACTGGAGACGGTGACCCTAGAGATGTAAATGTGATCCAACCGTGTGTTAATCCAGTTCGGTCCATTGCCCCATCAAAAACTGCTCCATCAAAAACTAGCCCATCACAACTGCACCTAAAAAACTAGGGCTGCGCATGTTCACCCGTCTCACGATTCAATGCAATTTCGATTATCAAGTCCACGATTCGATTTGATTCCGCGATGCATCACGATGCATCACGATTGCAGCGCAAGTGAGCATGGCTCTCCCCCCAAAATACTAAATGAGATTATCAGAGACTGCAGACATAGTACAAGAAATAGTCAGAGACTGCAGACATAGTACAGGAGATTGTCAGAGACTGCAGACATAGTACATGAGATGGTCAGACTGCAGACATAGTACACGAGATGGTCAGAGACTGCAGACATAGTACATGAGATTGTCAGAGACTGCAGACATAGTACTTGAGATGGTCATAGACTGCAGACATAGTACAGGAGATTGTCAGAGACTGCAGACATAGTACATGAGATGGTCAGACTGCAGACATAGTACATGAGATGGTCAGACTGCAGACATAGTACATGAGATGGTCATAGACTGCAGACATAGTACAGGAGATTGTCAGAGACTGCAGACATAGTACATGAGATGGTCAGACTGCAGACATAGTACACGAGATGGTCAGAGACTGCAGACATAGTACATGAGATGGTCAGACTGCAGACATAGTGCACGAGATGGTCAGAGACTGCAGACATAGTACATGAGATTGTCAGAGACTGCAGACATAGTACATGAGATGGTCAGAGACTGCAGGCATAGTACATGAGATGGTCAGACTGCAGACATAGTACATGAGATGGTCAGACTGCAGACATAGTACATGAGATGGTCAGAGACTGCAGACATAGTACATGAGAGGGTCATAGACTGCAGACATAGTACAGGAGATGGTCAGAGACTGCAGACATAGTACAGGAGATTGTCATATACAGCAGACATAGTACAGGAGATTGTCAGAGACTGCAGACATAGTACATGAGATGGTCAGAGACTGCAGACATAGTACATGAGATGGTCAGAGACTGCAGACATAGTACATGAGATGGTCAGACTGCAGACATAGTACATGAGATGGTCAGACTGCAGACATAGTACATGAGATGGTCAGAGACTGCAGACATAGTACATGAGAGGGTCATAGACTGCAGACATAGTACAGGAGATTGTCATAGACTGCAGACATAGTACAGGAGATTGTCATAGACTGCAGACATAGTACATGAGATGGTCAGAGACTGCAGACATAGTACATGAGATGGTCAGAGACTGCAGACATAGTACATGAGATGGTCAGAGACTGCAGACATAGTACAGGAGATTGTCATAGACAGCAGACATAGTACAGGAGATTGTCAGAGACTGCAGACATAGTACATGAGATGGTCAGACTGCAGACATAGTACAGGAGATTGTCAGAGACTGCAGACATAGTACAGGAGATTGTCATAGACTGCAGACATAGTACATGAGATGGTCAGAGACTGCAGACATAGTACAGGAGATGGTCAGAGACTGCAGACATAGTACAGGAGATTGTCATAGACAGCAGACATAGTACAGGAGATTGTCAGAGACTGCAGACATAGTACATGAGATGGTCAGACTGCAGACATAGTACATGAGATGGTCAGAGACTGCAGACATAGTACATGAGATGGTCAGACTGCAGGCATAGTACATGAGATGGTCAGACTGAAGACATAGTACATGAGATGGTGAGACTGCAGACATAGTACAGGAGATGGTCAGAGACTGCAGACATAGTACAGGAGATTGTCATAGACAGCAGACATAGTACAGGAGATTGTCATAGACTGCAGACATAGTACAGGAGATTGTCAGAGACTGCAGACATAGTACATGAGATGGTCAGACTGCAGACATAGTACAGGAGATTGTCATAGACTGCAGACATAGTACAGGAGATGGTCAGAGACTGTAGACATAGTACAGGAGATGGTCATAGACTGCAGACATAGTACATGAGATGGTCAGACTGCAGACATAGTACAGGAGATTGTCAGAGACTGCAGACATAGTACATGAGATGGTCAGACTGCAGACATGTACTATGTCTGCAGTCTCTGACTATCTCCTGTACTATGTCTGCAGTCTCTGACCATCTCCTGTACTATGTCTGCAGTCTCTGACCATCTCCTGTACTATGTCTGCAGTCTATGACAATCTCCTGTACTATGTCTGCAGTCTCTGACCATCTCCTGTACTATGTCTGCAGTCTCTGACCATCTCATGTACTATGTCTGCAGTCTCTGACCATCTCATGTACTATGTCTGCAGTCTGACCATCTCATGTACTATGTCTGCAGTCTCTGACAATCTCCTGTACTATGTCTGCAGTCTGACCATCTCATGTACTATGTCTGCAGTCTGACCATCTCATGTACTATGTCTGCAGTCTCTGACAATCTCCTGTACTATGTCTGCAGTCTGACCATCTCATGTACTATGTCTTCAGTCTGACCATCTCATGTACTATGTCTGCAGTCTGAACATCTCATGTACTATGTCTGCAGTCTGAACATCTCATGTACTATGTCTGCAGTCTCTGACAATCTCCTGTACTATGTCTGCAGTCTGACCATCTCATGTACTATGTCTGCAGTCTCTGACCATCTCATGTACTATGTCTGCAGTCTGACCATCTCCTGTACTATGTCTGCAGTCTCTGACCATCTCATGTACTATGTCTGCAGTCTGACCATCTCATGTACTATGTCTGCAGTCTGACCATCTCATGTACTATGTCTTCAGTCTGACCATCTCATGTACTATGTCTGCAGTCTGAACATCTCATGTACTATGTCTGCAGTCTCTGACAATCTCCTGTACTATGTCTGCAGTCTGACCATCTCATGTACTATGTCTGCAGTCTCTGACCATCTCAGGTACTATGTCTGCAGTCTGACCATCTCATGTACTTTGTCTGCAGTCTGACCATCTCATGCACTATGTCTGCAGTCTCTGACAATCTCCTGTACTATGTCTGCTGTATATGACAATCTCCTGTACTATGTCTGCAGTCTCTGACCATCTCATGTACTATGTCTGCAGTCTCTGACCATCTCATGTACTATGTCTGCAGTCTATGACAATCTCCTGTACTATGTCTGCAGTCTATGACCATCTCATGTACTATGTCTGCAGTCTATGACAATCTCATGTACTATGTCTGCAGTCTGACCATCTCATGTACTATGTCTGCAGTCTCTGACAATCTCCTGTACTATGTCTGCAGTCTATGACAATCTCCTGTACTATGTCTGCAGTCTCTGACCTTCTCCTGTACTATGTCTGCAGTCTCTGACCATCTCATGTAACAGGAGATGGTCAGACTGCAGACATAGTACATGAGATGGTCAGACTGCAGACATAGTACAGGAGATGGTCAGAGACTGCAGACATAGTACATCTAAACACGTGGGCAGGACTTTACAGCGTCAGTAGTGACCATAGTAGTCCGTAGTGTCAAATAACTAGTGACATAGGTGTCGTGAGCAGCAGCAGTATTAGTAGCAGTAGACAATATAGTGTGTAATGACTCGGGAAAGAGCAGCCATGAACAGCAGCAACAGCAGCAGTGGTAATAGTAGTATAGAGTGGCAAATAACTTGTGACATAGGTGTCTTCAATGATGCAGAGGACTGATGGGAGAAAGTCATGTGGTCAGATGAGACCATAATATAACTTTTTGGTCATAATTCCACTAACCGTGTTTGGAGGAAGAAGAATGATGAGTAACATGCCAAGAACGCCATCCCTACTGTGAAGCATGGGTGTGGTAGCATCATGCTTTGGGGGTGTTTTTGTGCACATGGGACAGGGTTACTGCATTATAATAAGGACAGGATGTTCGGGGCCATGTATTGCGAGATTTTGGGCAACAACCTCTTTCCCTCAGTTATAGCTTTGAAGATGGGTCGAGGCTGGGTCTTCCAACATGACAATGACCCAAAGCACACAGCCAGCATAACCAAGGAGTGGCATTGTAAGGAGCATATCAAGGTTCTGGCGTGGCCTAGCCAGTCTCCAGACCTAAACCCAATAGTGAATTTTTGGAGGGAGCTCAAACTCGGGTTTTCACAGCGATAGCTCAGAAAACTGACTCATGTAGAGAAGATCTGTGTGGAGGAGTGGGTCAAATATCCCTCCTACAGTGTGTGCAAAGCTGGTAAAAAACTACAAGAAAGGTTTGTCCGCTGTAATTGCAAACACAGCATACTCTACCAAATATTTACATTGATTTACTCAGGTGTTCAAATAATTTTTTTCAGCACTGTAAATAGATCAGGGAATGCATGACAAGGGACCCTTCAGTGCCCTGAACCGACGGCGGGTGCCAGAAACTCACCGCCGATCCAGGACTCATTCATCTTTATGAATGTGAGTCTGTCCACGGAGTCTGTGGACAGACGGGTCCTCTTGTCCGTGACCACCCCACCTGCCGCGCTGAATGTCCGCTCAGATAGTACGCTGGAGGGGGGGCAAGACAATAGCTCCAGCGCATACTGAGCGAGCTCGCGGCAGGTGTCCAATCTGGCAACCCAGTACTCCATGGGGTCGTCGGTATTCATACTCTCCGAAGCACCGGCGGACGCCATGTAATCTGCCACCATGTGGGCCAGACGCTGGTGGTGACTGCTTCTGCTGCTGCTGGTACTGGGTTGATCCGATTGGAAGAACATCCTCATCTCTTCCATTAGGTCCCCTGCTCGGCTGCTGCTGGGTGCAGACACCTGCTGGGTGAGATGAGGGGCGACAACTGGAGGACGGGGAGTTGCCTGCTCCAAACGGCTGACAATGGCTGCCTGCAGTTCCTCCATCCGGCGCTGCCTCCGACTGGCTGGGATGAACTGCTCCACTTTCCCCTTGCACCTGGGATCCAAAAGGGTGGCCATCCAATAATCATCCCTGCCCTTGATGGTCTTAACCCGGGGGTCCCTCCTGAGGCATCTCAGCATGTGGGCAGCCATGGGGAAGAGCGCAGCCCGCTGGGACTCCTCACTGCTGCCCAGGTCAATGAGGTCAGACTCTTCTTCCCTGAGGCGCTGCTGATCACGCTCAGAGCTGCCCAACTCCCGGACTATCGGTGCCCCCAACACCTGCTGTCCCTCCTGGCCAGGCCCTGACTCCAGTACGACACCAGCAACCTCGTCCTCATCATCATCATCCTCCTCCTCCTCCTCGTCCTGGCCCTGGTCTCGGTGGAGCAGTGCTGCCTCCTCCTGCTCCACCAAGGCACTCTCCCCAGCTTCGAGCAGGCGATCTAGTGTCCTCTCCAGCACGAACACTATAGGGAGCACGTCATTAAGGCCGACATGCTCCCTGCTGACCATCTTGGTCGCCTGCTCAAAAGGGCCCAACACCTGGCAGACCTGGTGTATCTGCCCCCACTCCGCACAGGTGATGTACGGGAGTGTTGATGCTGGGCCGGCAGTGGGTTGCTCCAGCAGGTACTGCCTCACCGCCCTTCGCTGCTCCCACAACCTCTCCAGCATTTGGAGGGTGGAGTTCCACCGCGTTACACTGTCCACAATCAGCCTGTGAGGGGGCAGCCTGTTGACCCGCTGCCACTTGGACAGGGACGCGGTAGCGGTTGGGGAGCGCCTGAAGTGGCTGGCAATCCTACGCACCCTTAGCACAATGTCACTCAACCCAGGATAGGTGCGCATGAACTTCTGCACCACTAGGTTGAGGACATGTGCCAGACAGGGCACGTGAGTCAGACTGCCAGCCTGAAGGGCGGAGAGTAGGTTGCTGCCGTTATCACAGACAACCATACCTGCCTGGAGCCTTCGTGGTGTCAGCCACTTCTGGACCTGAGCCTGAAGTGCGGTCAGCACTTCTTGTCCAGTGTGTCTCCGGTCCCCTAAGCTAACAAGCTGGAGCACGGCCTGACAGCGCACGTGCACCACACCTGAGTAGCTACGGGGGCGCTTGCTGGGAGGCTCAGCAGCTGCGGAGACAGAGGCTTGACGGAGACCAGCAGTTCTCCCCTGGACACCCCGGGGCGGCACCACAAAATCTGTTGCCGCCGATCCCTCCCCGGCGCCTTGGAGGGAAACCCAATGGGCAGTAAAGCTTATGTAGCGCCCCTGCCCATGCCTGCTGGTCCAGCCATCCATTGTCAGATGCACCCTGTCGCTGACAGCGTGATCCAGCGACAGGGTTACATTCTTCACAATGTGCTGGTGTAGGGCAGGGACACCAGTCCTGGCAAAGAAATGGCGGCTGGGGACACGCCATTGGGGTTGGGCCTGCTCCAACATCTGTCTGAAGGGGTTGCTGTCAACGATATTGAAGGGAAGAAGATGTTGGGCAATAACCCTTGCCAGGAGCCCATTGAGGGAACGCACACGTCGGTCTCCGGTGGAGAAGGGAGTGTGGCGTTCAAAGGCGTCTGAAATAGTCGCCTGGCGCCGGACGGCAGTGCGGGACACGGACGCGGAGGGTGCTGTCAAAGTAGAGGTCTGGTTGCCGGTACCAGTACCACTAGTAGAGGGAGCGGGGGGGCATGACCTGCTGGGAAGAGATGAAGCTGTGGCAGGGGCTGCTGTACCCTGCTCACTTGTGGTGGTGGCGCTGCTACCACCACCACGCTTCATTTGGTCATGCACCCGCCAGTGATTTATCCTCAGGTGCTGGTTCAGGGCTGTGGTACCCACCCGAGCCAAAATCTTCCCTCTCTTCACCCTGACTGAACAGATCCGGCAGATGGCCACTAGAGGGTTGTCTGCCACCAGGGTGGAGTAGGCCCAGACAGGTGACTTCAGCGTCACCCTCCCGTCAGATGGGGTAACGCTGACTTGCATCTGCTGGGACTCGGTACGCACAGGTGGAGCTGCCTGCTGCTGCTGCTGCTGCTGCTGCTGCTGCTGCTGACACCTCCTGCTGCCATCTCCAGTGGAGACCCTGACGCTGGTCTCCCTGGTGGTGACCTGGCGCACCGTTTCCACAGGGTGCCTACCTTCCCCGTCGTCACTGTCGCAGTGAGCCGACGAGACAGATGGCAACCATGATGGGTCACCCTCCTCGCCCCCAGAGATGTCAGACCAAGGGCTGTGATGTTGTGGTATGAGGGAACCAGCTGACATGGAGCCGATAGCCTGGCTCCGCTGTTCCCTCACCCACGCCTGGGTCTGACTAGGTGCTGATGTTTCCTGCACCAAAACAGCACCACCACTTTGAAGGGATGTCTCTGGGATACTGACGGCAGGTATCCCATACTCATCGTCCATCCCTTCAAAAAGGTCCTGACCATCAGGACAGAGCGGGAGCTCTGCCCGATGCATGGCCTCCACCAAGACATCCCTCTCACTGTCGCTGTCGAACAGTAAGATGCTGGACTCTTGGGGGCTGGGGGGGGGTACTACAGGCAACGGTGTAATAGTGGAACTACTGTGAGTCGGGACCGACGACTCAGTGGCACTGCTGTGCCCCATGTAGTCCACCACTCCTTGAGCCTGAGATGGCAATATGGGGCGGCTGCCAGATGCAAAAAAATCACGCATGAGGCGGACTCCCCTTCCACCTGATCCTCTAGCAATAGTAGGGGCACGAGAGGTACCCCGTGCTGGCAGCGACCCAGCACTGGGAGTAACTCCCCTACCCCTGCTGCCACGGCCACGGATGCCGCTCATAATTGCTGATGTGTGTGTGTGGGGGGGTAAACTTTATTGGGGGAGGGAAATGTGTGTAAAATGTTTTTTGGTGTTTTTTTACAAGACAGGCACGCAGACAAAGACCTACACAGACAGCTACTAAACTTTAATAAAACTAGTACACCAAAGACAAGAACTACAAAAAATAAAAATAAATGCACTCAACAAACACTAACTGCTTACACAAACGTATATGACTATAAACTAAGGCTACTTTTTTTTTTTTTTTTTTTTAAAACACTAACTGACAAGGACTACAACTACCAAAAAATAAAGAAACACTAACTAATAACTTTTTTTTTTTTTTTTTTTTTAACCAAGAAAACACAGACACTAAACACACACTAAAGTAAGCTAGCTGCAATAAATGTACACCAACAGTATGTACACTTACTATACAGAAATCTAACTAAAATGAACAACACAAAACCTAGCTTTTAAAAAAGCTCTTGGGCCTTTCAGGAAGCAGGAAAATCTGCAATTAAATCAATAAGAAGCAGTCAATAGCTAAGCTGCAACTTACTACACTAACAGAAGTTGAACAACACAGCAGAAAAAAAAAAGAGCTTTTAAAAAAGCACCTGCGCCTTTAAGGAATGAGGAAATCTGCAATATATGCAATTAAATGAATAAGAAGCAGTCAATAGCTAAGCTGCAACTTACTGAACTAACAGAATTTGAACAACACAGCAGAAAAATAAAGGGGCTTTTAAAAAATCTATAGGGCCTTTCAGAAATCAGGAAATCTGGAATATCTGCAATTAAAGCAATAGGAAGCAGTCAATAGCTAAGCCTGCAACTTACTACACTAACAGAAGTTGAACAACAGAGCACAAAACAAAAATTAGCTTTTAAAAAAGCTCTTGGGTGTATTGCTTTGCAAAAAGCAGTTTAGGATTATGAGCTGGAAAATATCCACTGGAATCCGTAAGTACTGTAGCAAATAGCAACCATAAAGGACAATGCTGATGATGATGATGCAAGATGCAAAATACCAGCAACACAGACACAGTCTCCACACTCTCTAGCCAAGTTCTGGATCTGCAATGAAATGCTGCTGGGAGTGACCTTATATAATGCCCATACAGGCAGGTTCCTATTGGTTGCTAACCTATGACGAGTGTGGAAGGAGAACTCTGATTGGCTCTGATGCAGAAGGGCGGAGTAAATAATCGCGCAATATCCCTATTGCCGAATATTCGCATTGCGAATATTCGGCAATATAAAAAATTCGCGTCAGCTACTCGGACCAAGGTCTCTAATAATAACAGCAATGCTTTTAGACGTCGAAGGAGATCACTAGGATGTGATCTATTTTAATAATGAAACTGAAATAATCGTTCTGAGGCGGAAGAAAAGATAATCGCGCGATATCGCTACTCTCTCGTAATCGCATTGCGAATTTTTCGGCAATAAACAATGATCGCGCGATAAGCCTAGTGACGCACATTCGCAATGCGAATATTCGGTAATATAAAAGGATCGCTGCAGCTACTCGGCCCAAGGTCTCTAATCATACCAGCAATGCTTTTACACGTCGACGGGGATGTCTAGGATGTGATCTGTCCTAAAAAAAAAATTGGAAAAATTCGAATATTCGAAATAGCGAATATTCACCGCGAAATTCGGAATATATCGCGAATACTCGAATATGCCATATTCGAGCCGAATATTCGCAATACGAATATTCGTGAGCAACACTAGTAGTTAATAAGAGGCATAGTTAGTTTTTTGAAGTTGTAATTTTTTCCCACAATTCTTTGCAAAATTAAGATATTTTTTTTTTTTTTTTTTCACACCATATTGTCATTATAACAGGTTATTTCTCTCACATGGCATGTATATTCCACAAATGACACCCCAAAATATGTTCTGCTGCTCCTCCTGAGTATGGCAATACCACATGTGTGAGACTTTTACACAACCTGGCCACATACAGAGGCCCAACACTGAAGTAACAACTTCTAGCATTCTAGAAGCATAAATTACACATCTAATCTCTCAACCACCTATTACACTTTTGAAGGCCCTGGAGCACCAGGACAATGGAAACACCCACAAAGTGACCCCATTTTGGAAAGCTAACACCCCAACATATAATCTATGAGGCATAATGAGTCTTTTGACTACACCCTAAAATACATTCTGCTGAGTAATGGGTAAAAAAAAAAAAAAAGATTACCTGTGGTTTTAGTAGTGCAATTGTCCACAGGAGGAGAGCCCTGATCCAGGCAGCAGGCAGAGACGTGATCACTGGTCAGCGACAGTGAATGGAATTGTCCAGGCAGCAGGCAAGAATATTGTCCATAGTCAGTACAGGGATACTGTCCATATACAGTCCAGGGCCAGTGCAAGTAGAGACATTGCCAGCAGTGCCAAAATAATCGTCCTGGTAGTAATAAGCAGGAACATGGTCCAAGTAGTGGGCCAGGAAAGAATGGGGACAGGGGTAGAGGCTTCTCCCACCCAAATCTCTTTGAAGCCTCCGGGCAACCAGACCCTAATACGGGAATGAGAAAACTAAAAAATTAGTTTTTTCATCCAGAAAAACAATTCTGGAGCCCCTCACATATGCGAGACCCCTGTGTTCCCACTAGTATAGCAGGGTAAAAAGATCAATCCAAGGGGCAGGCAAAAAACGTGGTCAAACAGTCCAGGGTCAGTTCCAGAGCAGGCAGAGGTAGGTACAGTTTAGCGTTGGGCAGAAGCGTAGTCGTATAACAAGCCAGGGTCAGTTCCAGAGAAGGCAGAGGTATGTTTAGGGTTAGGCAAAAGAGTGGTCGTATAACAGGCCATGGTCGGTTCCAGAGAAGGCAGAGGTATGTTTAGGGTTAGGCAAAAGAGTGGTCGTATAACAGGCCATGGTCGGTTCCGGAGAAGGCAGAGGTATGAACAGTTCAGTGCAGTGGCATAAGGGATGTGGAGGGAAATTACAGGAAATGAGAATTGCGTTTACCATACTTCCCTAATAATGTAGAAACGTATGGTAACGGCGGAAACATGCACCTATACAGAGGCCTGGTTGGGAAGGGCAATCGGGACAATAATAAACAGTGTCTCTTCGAATTCCTTCTCTGGAGCACACTCGGCATCTTTTCTGGCATCTGTAGCCTGTTTCACGGGCGACGGCTTTCTCAGGAAAGTGACGCTCGTGTAGTCTGCTCACAGAATCAGAGCGAATATTCTCTGGTGGGTTTTCAGGGTACAAAAGGGCGGTGATGACTTCTTCTTGATAGGACAGATAGGATACGGGGTTCTCTGATGATTTTTTGTATATAACATAAGAGTTATAGAAGGCCAGACTGAAGAAATAAATGGACACTTTTTTATACCAGTGACGGGATTTTCTTGTGGGAAGGTAGGGTTCGATCATCTGGTCGTTGAAGTCCACTCCCCCCATAAACAAGTTATAGTCATAGATGCATGCTGGTTTTTGGATTGAGCCATTTCTTTTGGGGACTTCCACGTAGGTGTCGTTGTGGATTGATGTAAGCATGTGGACGTTCCGTTTGTCCCTCCACCTGACAGCCAATATCTCCTGGTTCCTCAATGCTGCTGACTCCCCTCGTCTGAGCTTTTCATTCACCAATTTTTGTGGGAAGCCTTTTCTATTGGCCCTTATTGTGCCACATGCTGGGGTATTCCTAAGGTACAGATTTCTAAACAGGGGCAAGCTGGTGTAAAAATTATCCACATAAAGGTGGTATCCCTTTCCAAATAGAGGATAGATCAGATCCCAGACCACTTTTCCGCTGACTCCGATATACTCTGGGCATTCAGGGGGATGCAGTTGGGAGTCCTTCCCTTCGTACACCATGAAGGAGTAAATGTACCCTGTGGCTCTGTCGCATAGTTTGTACATTTTGACCCCATATCGGGCCCTTTTGCTGGGGATGAACTGTTTGATGCCCAGCCTGCCTGAGAATTTTACAAGGGACTCATCCACGGATATGTTCTGTTCAGGGGTATATAACTGGGGAAATTTTTGCGAGAAAAAATTTAGGAGTGGCCGAATTTTATAAAGTTTGTCAAAAGCAGGGTCATTTCGGGGAGGGCACTGGGCATTGTCGTTAAAGTGGAGGAACCGCATAATTATTAGGTATCGGGATCTTGTCATAAGGGAGGAGAAGAGTGGCATGTGGTGGATGGGTTTGGTAGACCAGTAGGAGTACAATTGTTTTTTTTTTGAAAGTCCCATAGTAAAAGTTAGGCCTAAGAAAATTTTGAATTCCTCCACGGTTAGTTCTCTCCACTCAAAGGGACGGGCATAACTAGAACCAGGGTTGCTTTCTATGTACTGCTGTGCGTAGAGATTGCACTGGGCCACAATGAAGGATAGCAAGTCTTCGTTGAAAAGTAAATTAAAAAAATCGAGCATGGAAAAATTGTCGGTGTTCACCTGGACACCTGGCTGGGCAGTGAAAGGGGGGATATTTGCTGCTCCGGAATTAGGGGGAAGCCACAGGGGGTTTTGAAGGCCATAGGGAAGGCTGGCATGGCCCCTATCCCTTTGGGGCTGAGATGACACCCTACTGGTGCCTGGCCTTTGTTGCAGTGGCCCTGCGCTTGAGGTGGACGGCCCTGCGCTTGAGGTGGACGGCCCTGCGCTTGAGGTGGACGGCCCTGCGCTTGAGGTGGGTGGCCCTGCACTTCTGGGAGTAGGCCGCTTCTCCACGCCAGCACCCCTTTTTTTCACGGGCACACGTTCCCCTTCAGATTCTGAATCAGACCCACTGTCTGTAACGGGTTCATAGGCCGAATCTGAATCGTACAGAGACTCCCCGCTGCTCTCATCGCTCATGATTAGATGCTGGTAGATCTCCTCATCGGTTAAGAATTTTTTTGCCATACTGGTGGCTGGTGAGGCTGCACTGCACTGCAGATCACTGTGGTGGCACTGGTGGACACAGGTGGCACTTATGTGCACTGTAGTGGCTCTGGTGGGCACAGGCGGCTCTGGTGGGCACAGGCGGCTCTGGTGGGCACAGGCGGCTCTTGTGGGCACAGGCGGCTCTGGTGGGCACAGGCGGCTCTTGTGGGCACAGGCGGCTCTGGTGGGCACAGGCGGCACAGATGGCTGGGGTGGACACCAGCGTCACTGGTGGGCACAGGCGGCACTGGTGGGCACAGGCGGCTCTGGTGGGCACAGGCGGCTCTGGTGGGCACAGGCGGCTCTTGTGGGCACAGGCGGCACAGATGGCTGGGGTGGACACCAGCGTCACTGGTGGGCACAGGCGGCACTGGTGGGCACAGGCGGCACTGCAGTGGCGCAGAAAGGACTGATGGGCACAGATGGCACTGTTGTGGCACTGGTACGGCACTGTTGTGGCACTGGTGCGGCTTTGGTGACACTGGTGCGGCTTTGGTGACACTGGTGCGGCTCTGGTGACACTGGTGCGGCTCTGGTGACACTGGTGCGGCTCTGGTGACACTGGGGTGGCACTCTTGGGCACAAATGTGGCACTGTTGGGCACAGATGTGGCACTATGGGCACAGATGGGGCACAGATGGGGCACTATGGGCACAGATGGGGCACTATGGGCACAGATGGGGCACTATGGGCACAGATGGGGCACTATGGGCACACTCTGGGCACAGATGGGGCACTAATATTGACTTTAGGGCAATGCAATTGCCAGGGAAAACTCACAGATCTCTCCTCTCCTCTCACGCTGATACTGTGTGAGGAGAGGAGAGAGATGAACTTTCCCTGACCTTCTTTGTTTACATTGTGATCGCGCCGTCATTGGACGGCGCGATCACGTGGTAAAAGGCCGCTGTCATTGGCCAGTCACCGCGATTTGTGTTGCGCCGGGTCTCATAGACCCGGCGTGCACGAATGTTTCTGTGTGCGCGCCCGAGGGGGCGCGCAGGAACGATTCTCTGGGATCACATTATATAACGTGATCCCAGAGTTAAGCAACCACCTTGCCGCCGTTATTTTTCGGCAGGTGGTTGCTAAGTGGTTAAGCGACCAGGAAGATCCCGGTTCGAATACACCCCGGGACATGACACTAGGGCAATATCTAGTGACAGGCCACTCAGCCACTTACAGCATGGCTGGCAATCAAAAGCCCCTGGAATTGCTATCCCCGTTCCTTCTCCTCCCAATCTTCAGCTGAGGGATCAGTCAGAATGATGTAGCCATCAGTGGGAGGAGTGGAGGAGGCAGGCACATCCCCATTCCCATCCATTAACTCTGGCAACTTAGGGAGATATTGAAGAACCCCAAGAGACAACCCAAAATTCGAAGAGCTATAGGTAGGCGCCCGCCAGCCTGGGGGACTGGGACCTCAGGACAAAACCTGGGACAAAGCAGTGTCAGGACAGCTAAAAGGCAGCACTGTCCCACCACATCCAGGACTGTTGGCAAGTATGCATAATAATGGAGCTATAGAGACATAACTGGTAATATCAGTGCTGAGAATCTGGTATAACAGTACTGGCATAAAATAAAGATGGAATAACTAATGAATAAAATAACGATATGAGAGTTGATAAATTGCTTAAAGGGGTGTTCCAGCCCATTTTTATGTTTATTAAAAGTCAGCAGCTACAAAAAGTGTAGCTGCTGGCTTTTAATAAACATACACTGGCTCCCAGTTCATGTTGCTGGCTTAAGTGATTTTCTAAACAGAAGTGTGATTTTTAAACACAAGTGGGAAGAGTTAAAAAACAGGAGTTTGATTTTAACTGTTTCTGCTTGCAAGTGTCATTTTTCTCTCTGACACTTTTTAAACAGGTTTTTATTTCTCTCTGCTAAGGAAAGTGTTTAATTGTGATCAGGTTTTTTTTCTCTGCTAATCAGTGGGGAGTGTTTAATTTTTAAACAGGTGAAGAGGTGAGTATAAAAGTCTCAGTCAAAACTCCCATAAGGAGCTGGCTCCCAGTTCATGTTGCTGGCTTAAGTGATTTTCTAAACAGAAGTGTGATTTTTAAACACAAGTGGGAAGAGTTAAAAAACAGGAGTTTGATTTTAACTGTTTCTGCTTGCAAGTGTCATTTTTTCTCTCTGACACTTTTTAAACAGGTTTTTATTTCTCTCTGCTAAGGAAAGTGTTTAATTGTGATCAGGTTTTTTTTCTCTGCTAATCAGTGGGGAGTGTTTAATTTTAAACAGGTGAAGAGGTGAGTATAAAAGTCTCAGTCAAAACTCCCATAAGGAGCTGGCTCCCAGTTCATGTTGCTGGCTTAAGTGATTTTCTAAACAGAAGTGTGATTTTTAAACACAAGTGGGAAGAGTTAAAAAACAGGAGTTTGATTTTAACTGTTTCTGCTTGCAAGTGTCATTTTTCTCTCTGACACTTTTTAAACAGGTTTTTATTTCTCTCTGCTAAGGAAAGTGTTTAATTGTGATCAGGTTTTTTTTTCTCTGCTAATCAGTGGGGAGTGTTTAATTTTAAACAGGTGAAGAGGTGAGTATAAAAGTCTCAGTCAAAACTCCCATAAGGAGCTGGCTCCCAGTTCATGTTGCTGGCTTAAGTGATTTTCTAAACAGAAGTGTGATTTTTAAACACAAGTGGGAAGAGTTAAAAAACAGGAGTTTGATTTTAACTGTTTTCTGCTTGCAAGTGTCATTTTTCTCTCTGACACTTTTTAAACAGGTTTTTATTTCTCTCTGCTAAGGAAAGTGTTTAATTGTGATCAGGTTTTTTTTCTCTGCTAATCAGTGGGGAGTGTTTAATTTTAAACAGGTGAAGAAGTGAGTATAAAAGTCTCAGTCAAAACTCCCATAAGGAGCTGGCTCCCAGTTCATGTTGCTGGCTTAAGTGATTTTCTAAACAGAAGTGTGATTTTTAAACACAAGTGGGAAGAGTTAAAAAACAGGAGTTGAAAACAAGAGTTAAGACAGGAGTCTTCTAAACTGTAAGTAACATCTTAAACTTCCTACAAGTAATTATATTGTAACTGGGAAATGTGTGCTAGCAGGGTTGAAGGTTTTTGCTCAGTGCACAGTGTGTCACATGTATACAAAATTGGTGCAACAGCTCCAGGATGGATACCGCTGTGACAGATGTGAGCAGGTTGCCCTTCTGGAAGCTCGCATTAGAGATCTGGAGGAACAAGTTGCAACACTGGGCGGAAAGGACAACCTTGAAAGGGGTCCTCTGCTCGCTGAGCAGGTGGTCAGTAGGGTTAATGTGGAGGGTGGAGGGGCAAGTCAGGATTATCAGATAGGAAGATGGGTTAATGTAGTTAGAGGGAGTGGAAGGGGCTTGCAGACAAGGAAGGCCAATCCTGTGTTTGTGCATCAAAACAAATTTGCCAAGTTGGGTGAAGATGTGGAGGTGGCTAACACAGAGGTGGCAGCCCTAGATGTTACTGCTACCCCTAACAGCCGGGAGAGCAACCCATCTAGTAGAAGTGGTGAGGGGAGTGCAGGTAGGCCTAGACAGTTGGTGGTAATAGGGGATTCTATAATCAGAAGGACTGATAGAATAATTTGTCGCCAGGATCGCCTCAACCGAATGGTTTGCTGTCTCCCTGGTGCCAGGGTTCGGCATGTGGTGGACCGGGTGGATAAATTACTGGGAGGGGCTGGGCATGACCCAGCTGTCTTGGTCCATGTTGGAACCAATGACAGTATACATGGAAGGTGGAGGCTCCTTAAGAATCAATTTAAAGAACTAGGCTGCAAGATGAAGGGAAGGACCTCCAAGGTGATATTCTCTGAAATATTGCCTGTGCCATGCGCAACACAGGAAAGGCAGGGGGAGATTAGAGAGCTGAATGCATGGCTAAAGACCTGGTGTAGGAAGGAGGGATTTGGGTTTCTAGAGCACTGGGATGACTTTTCATTGGGGTGCAACCTATATGCTAAAGATGGTTTGCACTTGAATGGAAGGGGGTCTGCTGTGCTGGGGGAGAGGTTTAGGGGAATGCTGGAGGAGTATTTAAACTAGACTTGAGGGGGGAGGGTGAACGTGAATTACATCGGGCACACAGGTCAGTTAGGGGTCAGACATTAATGGAGAGTGGAATGGGGATAGATGGAGGTGGGGTTATGGCAGGTGATAAGAAAGTTCCCATGTTGCAAACAGCCTTTGGAAATTATAGTGCCATTTGCACTACTAAAAATTATATGAATCATATGAAAAACGCCAGCGAAAAATGTAACAATACATTTAAGTGTTTGTTCACCAATGCCAGAAGCCTTCCAAGCAAAACAGGTGAGTTGGAAGCTCTGGTGCATGAGGAGAGCTATGATGTAATCGGTATTGCTGAAACTTGGCTTCAATCCTCACATGACTGGGCTATTAATATTCCTGGCTATGCTCTCTTTCGGAAAGACAGGGTAAAAAGGAAAGGTGGAGGGGTCTGTCTCTATGTGAGAAGTGACCTCAAAGCAAGCGTGAAAGAGGACCTGGTTGATGGAGAGTGTGATGAAGTTGAAGCATTATGGGTGGAACTGCATACAGATGTGCGTAGTTCAAAGCTAATCATTGGAGTTTGTTATAGACCACCCAATGTTAATGAGGAGGTGGAGACTCAGCTCCTTGCACAGATGGAAAGGGCTGCAAGGGCAGGGACGGTGATAATAATGGGGGATTTTAACTACCCAGAAATTGACTGGAATAATGGAATTTCTGGGACAGTTAAAGGACAAAAATTTAAAAACCTATTGCAGGACAATTTTATGGTCCAGTTTATTGAGGCCCCAACTAGGAATGATGCTCTGTTGGACCTGGTAATCTCAAACCATGCAGAGCTCATTACTAATGTTCAGATAAAGGAACACCTGGGTAGCAGTGATCATAACATGATTTCATTTAATGTAAACTATAAGCAAGAAATACATACAGGAAAGATAAAAACACTTAATTTCAAGAGAGCAAATTTTCAAAGCATGAGGACTGCTCTCCAGGGCTTGGACTGGGAGGGAATATTGGCACCGATGAACACAGAACAGAAATGGGAATTCTTCAAAAAGACTCTTTGGAACCTCACTGCAAAGTATATTCCCATGGGCAATAAGTTTAAAAGGCTACAGATAAAACCTATGTGGCTCACGGTTAAAGTTAAAAAAGCTATAAACAATAAGAAAATAGCTTTTAAAAAAATATAAAAATGAAGGAACACTAGTGTCGTTTAAATGTTACAAAGAATATAATAGAATATGTAAAAAGGAAATCAAGGATGCAAAAATTCAAAATGAACGACAGATTGCAAAAGATAGTAGGACAAACCCCAAAAAATTCTTTAAATATATTAATAGTAAAAAGGTCAAGTCTGAGCATGTAGGCCCTTTACAAAATAATCTAGAGTGGGTGACTGAGGACATAGAGAAGGCAAATTTATTAAATGCTTTCTTCAGCTCTGTGTATACAATGGAGAATGGGGGAGCTCATGTCGATATAGGGGGTGGGAGTGACACAGCCCCAAATCCACAATGGCTCAAAAGTGATATGGTCCAGAAATATTTAGACAGAATAAAGGTGGATAAAGCACCTGGACCAGATGGCATCCACCCACGGATCCTAAAAGAATTGAGCTCTGAAATTTCAAAGCCACTGTATCTAATATTTAGGGACTCATTAATGACAGGAATAGTACCACTGGATTGGCATAAAGCCAATGTGGTGCCCATATTTAAAAAGGGAACAAAGTCTTTACCTAGTAACTATAGACCTGTTAGTTTAACTTCTATAGTTGGAAAGATACTGGAACGTTTAATAAAAGACCACGTGGATGAGTTCTTGCTGGAAACAAACTATTTAAGCAGCAGACAGCATGGATTCATGAAGGACAGAAGTTGTCAGACAAACCTGATTTCCTTTTATGAAGAGGTAAGTAAAACCCTGGACAGAGGCGTGGCAGTGGACGTGGTATACTTGGATTTTGCAAAAGCGTTCGATACAGTTCCCCACACACGGCTCATGTGTAAGGTAAGGTCTACAGGATTAGATATATCAGTTTGTAAATGGATAGAAAACTGGCTGAAAGACAGAATTCAGAGAGTTGTGGTTAATGATTCTTACTCTGAATGGTCCAAGGTTATCAGTGGTGTACCCCAAGGTTCAGTGTTGGGTCCCTTACTTTTCAATATATTTATAAATGATATTGGGTCTGAGATCAAAAGTAACATTTCTGTTTTTGCAGATGACACCAAGCTATGCAGTGGAATAATGTCCTTACAGGATGTCTCCAATTTACAAGCCGACCTCAATGCTCTGTCTAATTGGGCGACTAAGTGGCAGATGAGGTTTAATGTTGATAAATGTAAAGTTATGCACTTGGGGGCTAAGAATATTCATGCATCATACATGCTAGGGGGAGTACAACTGGGGGGATCTGTAGTGGAGAAGGATCTGGGGGTTTTAGTTGATCATAAGCTCAATAATGGCATGCAATGCCAAGCTGCGGTTTCCAAAGCGAGCAAAGTCCTTTCTTGTATTAAGAGAGGTATGGACTCCAGAGAGAGAGATATCATTTTGCCCCTGTACAAATCATTAGTAAGACCTCATCTGGAATATGCAGTCCAGTTTTGGGCACCAGTTCTCAAAAAGGATATCGGAGAACTGGAGAAAGTGCAGAGAAGGGCAACCAAACTGATAAGAGGCATGGAGGAGCTCAGCTATGAGGAAAGATTAGAGGAACTGAATTTATTCACTCTTGAGAAGAGGAGAATAAGGGGGGATATGATCAACATGTACAAATACATAAGAGGTCCATATAGTGAACTTGGTGTTGAGTTATTCACTTTAAGGTCAACACTGAGGACAAGGGGGCACTCTTTACGTCTGGAGGAAAAGAGATTTCACCTCCAAATACGGAAAGGTTTCTTCACAGTAAGAGCTGTGAAAATGTGGAACAGACTCCCTCCAGAGGTGGTTCTGGCCAGCTCAGTAGATTGCTTTAAGAGAGGCCTGGATTCTTTCCTAAATGCACATAATATAACTGAGTACTAAGTTTTGTAGGTAAAGTTGATCCGGGGTAAATCCGATTGCCTTTCGGGGGATCAGGAAGGAATTTTTTCCCCTCCGGTAGCAAATTGGATCATCGCTCTGCTGGGGTTTTTTGCCTTCCTCTGGATCAACTGTGGGTATGGAGTTGGGTGTATGGGAGGATGTACTGTGTTTTACTTTGTTTTATTTTTATTTTTTTTTATGGTTGAACTGGATGGACTTGTGTCTTTTTTCAACCTGACTAACTATGTAACTATGTAACTATGTACACTTACCTGCTCCAGGGTTCCAGCGACGCGCAGGCCGGGGCTCCGCTCCTCTCCCCCTCCCCGGCTGGCGTCTTCATGCTTTCGGCTTCACGGCCAGGCACCCACTGCGAATGCGCGAACGGCGAGGCGCTGCGCCGTCTGATTGGAAAGGCAATCGCCTAGGACCTGTGACGGGGCTGAAGATAGGCGATTAAGCTAATCGCCTAACTAGCCCCTCGGCGGATGGAGAAAGTGGGACAGGAAGTCCCACTCCTCGTGAAGCCCCCACTCCCCCCCCCAAAAAAAATTACATGCCAAATGTGGCATGTAAGGGGGTGAGGAGTGGGTTAAGCGGAAGTTTAATTTTTGAGTGGAACTTCGCTTTAACCACTTCCCATCCGGGCTATAGCAGAATGATGGCCAGGCAATGGTTCAGTTATCTTGACTGGGCGTCATATGACAGTCTGACACACCACTACACGATCCCTCTGATGGAGGCTCTTTACCACATGATCAGCCATGTCCTATCATGGCTGATCATGATGTAAACAGGTTAGGTGGTTATCTGCTCTGCCTATGGTTGGACTTGGTGTAGGTACGGCATTTTTTGGCGCCCAGCCTTTCACAATGGGTTTTGTTTCACACATTGGATTCATTTTGTTAGTTCATTCTCTGAGAATTTAGCCTTGTTATGAAACATTCATTTATACAATTTGTATTAATTATGTGTGTATATTTTCTCAATATTCTTTTTCAATAGATTATATTAAAAACACTGATTGACTCGCATACCCCTGAGGAAGGCAACGATTTGCCGAAACATGTCGGGATACTGTAACAATCAATGTTAATCCTAGTTCATTGTCTATGTTTTTAAATAATTTCTACTTTAATAAAATATTGCATATATTTTGGTCTTTGATTATAATTCTGTAGCTTGTTGGGGCACCGCTATAATCCTGCTTATTCTTTCGCAACCCTATACTATTTCATAGGGATGAGGTGCCGGATCCAATAGATGATACACCAATCACTCTTTTTTCAGGAAGACATTTATCGGCTTTTCCTCACTCGTATCTGACAGATGTGAGTAGAGGAGAGCCAATTGGCGGCTCTCCAGACAGGGGGGGTTTGCGCTAATTGTTTATAGGCACAGCCCACCCGTGGATGCCCACACTGGAGCCCCCCAACACATGGATGGCCAGGTATGTCCCCCATGGCCACCAGGAATGCCACAGTGTAAAAATACATGCCAATTAGTGCCCACAAATGGTGGCAGTCAGTGCCCATTATGAATGCCTTCCAGATCAGTTATCCCATCAGTGTCACCTATTAGTGACCATCCGTGTCCATCAGTGCACATCTATCAATGCCTATCCGCGCCACCTATAAGTACCCATCATTGGAGCCTTTCAGTGGCACCTATAAGTGCCCATCTGTGCTGCCTATGAGTGCCCATCAGTGCTGCATACCAGTGCTACCTATCAGTGCCCATCATCAGTTCCACCTCATTGGTGCCACCTCATCAGTGCCCGTCAGTGCTGCCTTATTAGTGCCCTTCATTGAAAGCGAAAACTTACTTATTTAAATTTTCTGCTTTTTTTTTAATTGTTGCGCAACACATAAAAACCCCAGCAGTGATAAAATACCACCAAAAGAAAGCTCTATTCTACAAAACGATAAAAAATTTGTTTGGGTAAAGTGTTGCATGGCCGTGCAATTGTTATTCGACAGCGCTGAAAGCTAAAAATTGGCTCGGGCAGGAAGGGGGTGTAAGTGCCTGGTGTTGAAGTGGTTAAATGAGCTACTGTATATAGTAAAGAAAACCATCTAAGTGGTAAAATAGCAGAGACATGACTCAATAAATCAGCACTTAGGAATTAGGAAATTGTTAAAAAAAAAAACTGAAAAGTAAATGTCTAGATACATATTCTGTATATAAAAAGAACGCATTTTATGATGGCTGCTGTCCACTAGATGGAGCTACAGTGTATATTATACATGAAAAGTACATATTAAAACATAGCATGCTAGTGCACAGTGGGACAGCTCTTGAAGCTACAGTTCACCTTTGTATCACCCTTTTACATACTAATGAAGATGAAGCTTCAGTTTGTTTCATATATTCTTGCACCTTTGTGCAGCCAGATGTATTATGTAAAGTATGGCATAGGACAAGGTAGATTAAAGTGGCCCTGTCAATACATACCTGTCATAAAAGAGGGTCTATACTTATGTTTTTGGTGGCCTGTTTGTTGAAACGCCATCATAGCAGTGATTGCCAACCTCTGCATATATTCCGCAACTTCCAGGTACCGTATGTGGGACACCTGCTCCCCATTGCATGCCGTGGTTTCTCCCGCCAGCTCATAAGTTACTACAGGAGGTACAAACTGGCAGGATGAACTATTTCATGTGGTGGGGGAAACAGTTAATCAATCCCTTCTGGCCAGTCAAATGCCTGCAGCAGTAAGTAAGCACCTAATGCCGCGTACACACGATCACTTTTTGTGATGAAAAAAAAACAACGTTTTAAAAAACGTCATTTAAAATGATCGTGTGTGGGCAAAACGTTGTTTTATGTCTTCAAAAAAACGACCCAAAAAAAATTCCCTTGTAATAGGAATGGTTTGTGACAGGTCCTCTTTATGGAGAGATTTGGGGGTCAATAAGACCTCACATCTCTCCTCCAAGCTGGAAAGCATTAGATCGTGAAAAACAATTCACAGATCTAATGCTTTCAGCCGCGATTGCGGCTGTGTTTACATTCCAGGACCCGTGCGTGATGTCATAACATCGCGCCCGGGCCTCAGACGATCATAGAGATGACTGGTGACCATCTGGTCACCAGTCTACTCTATAGTTTCCATCCGACACTGGCGGATCGTTTCTCCGGGTCTCCGATGGCAAAGGAGAGCCTGGAGAAGCAACGGATGGCGGCGGGAGGGGGGGGGCGTCCCCTCCCACCGCCTATAAGAACGATCAAGCGGCGGAACCGCCGCTATGATCATTCTTATGGTGCACAGAATCGCCGGCTGAAGAGATGTATATCTGAATGATGCCTGTGATCCTCACTGAAACCCAGGACGTCATTTCACAATGGGCCAGTATTGCTAGTACCGGGTTGGAGTGGACCCCATTTTGCCTTCAGAACGGACTTAAAGGGTCACTAAAGGAAACATATTTTTTTTTGCTGAAATGACTGTTTACAGAGTATAGAGACATAAAAGTTAACTGATTCCTGTTAAAAATGATTACAAATAGATTAAAATCAATCATATAATGTGCCTGCAGGTTAGTTTCACTTTTAAACTGGTTTCATGTTTTTGTGAAGTAAAGAGACACACAGAACAAAAACAAACAAATACAGGGCAGTGTTTTGTTTTTAAAATAAATCTCCCGTTCCACCACATCGCAAAGGTGCTCTATTAGATAGAGATCTGGTGAGTGTGGATGCCATTGAAGTACAGTGAACTTATTGTCATCTTCAAGAAACCAGTTTGAGATAATTTGAGTTTTGTGACATGGAGCATTATCTTGCTGAAAGTAACCATGAGAAGATGGGGACACTGTAGTCATAAAAGAATGGACATGGTCAGCAACAATACTCAGGTAAGCCATGGTGTTTAATCAATGCTCAATTGGTAGTAGTGGGTCCAAAGTGTGCCAAGGAAGTATCCCCCACACCATTACACTACCACCACCTGGTGTGGGTTTTAAGGGGAACCCCATACCAAAATTAAAAAGACAAATGCGCACAGTCCCCCCCCCCCCCCCCCAAATCCACACCAGACCCTTTTCCAAGCACGCAGGAAAAGAAAGAAGGGGAAAGGGGGGAACAACCGGGCGCCCTCCCCCTTCTGAACCATACCAGGCCGCATGCCCTCAACATTGGGGGGGTGGGTGCTTTGGGGCAGGGGGGCTCGCTAATATTTTTTTTTCCCCAAAAATATACCAGTATATAAAAAAGATTTTTTTCCCCGGTTTAGACCAATATGTATTCTTCTACATATTTTTGGTAAAAAAAATAAAATCGCAGTAAGCTTATATTGATTGGTTTGCGCAAAAGTTATAGCATCTACAAAATAGGGGATAGTTTTATTGCATTTTTATTTATTTCATTTTTTTACTAGTAATGGTGGCGATCTACGATTTTTATTGTGACCATGACATTGCGACGGACATATTGGACACTTGACACATTTTTGGGACCATTCACATTTATACAGCGATCAGTGCTGTAAAAATGCATTGATTACTGTATAAATGTGACTGGCAGGGACGGGATTAACACTAGGGGGCGCTGAGGGGGTAAATATGTTACCTAGTGTGTGATTCTAACTGTAGGGGAGGGGACACACAAGGGGAGGAGACCGATGTGTGTTTCTCTGTACTGGGAACACACATCGGTCTCCTGACCTGACAGGACTGTGGATCTGTGTGTTTATACACACAGATCAATGGTCCTGCCGTGATTGCGGGCAATCACGGGTGCCCGGCGGACATCACAGCTGCCGGGCACGCGCACCGGTTCCCACGCGATGGCGCGGGAGTGCGCCGGCACCGGCGTGCGCGCCCCCTAGGTGGCCGGGAAGCTCAGGACGTCATATGTAGTCCACCCAGGATGGGGGATCCCATTTGTGGACGTCATTTGACGATGGGCAATAGGGAAGAGGTTAAATACATATTTCTCATGGTTTTCAAAATTAACTCAGCATTTAAAATCTTTCTCTGCCATACAATACAGTAAAACCTTGTTTGAGAGTAACTTGGTCTGAGAGCGTTTTTCAAGATGCTTAAAATATTTTAATACATTTTTCCTTGATATACAAGCGATGTCTTGATATAAGAGTAGCATCATGTCACAACTGAGTATAAAAGAGAAGAGAGGAGCCTCTAAGTGTAGCAATATGGTTACATTTAATGAGGGTACAACATTTAGCAACTTATTGCTACACTTAGAGGCGCCTCTCTTCTCTTTTATACCCTGTAAAAAAATGCTTTGATACACAAGTGCTTTGGATTACAAGCATGTTTCTGGAACGAATTATGCTCGCAATCCAAGGTTTTACTGTACATACAATTTTTTGGGGAAATGCAATCTTATTGGTTGTATGAACAAGCTTCGCATTTGTTCTAAATGATTCTCGTTTCATAGCTTTGCTCATAGGCCTCGTACACACGAGTCAATCTATCTGTTCAAATCGGTCGGACCGACCGATTTGAACAGATCTGTCTGCTGGCATTTTGGTTTGCTCACGTGTACACACGAGCAAACCAAAATCCCCGCCAGCAGACAGCGCGCTGACGTGTCAGTGACGTTGACGCCGCCACGTCACCGCACCAGGAAGTAAAACACTTCCGCGCATGCGTCGAAATCATTTGGCGCGTGTGCGAGAAGACATGTCTGCTGGTTAGCGTACTAACCAGCAGACATGTCGGGCGGACGGGTTCCCAGCCGACAGATTTCAAAGCATGCTTTGAAATCTGTCGGGTGGCCAAATCCGTCTGTTTGCCCGTACACACGATCGAATCTGTCTGCTGAAACGGTCTAGCAGACCGTTTCCAGCAGACAGATTTGATCGTGTGTACGAGGCCTTAGGGCCTGATCACACCATTTGCATTGGGCTGTACACAATCCCATCACCAAGACGAGGCAATTTGTCCTGTTTTCTATTAAGCCATCGCGTTGCAGTGATGAGCCCTGGGAAAGGAGACTGCATGCACTATTTTTTTTCAGTGCAGACTGTTGTGATGCAAAATATGGGAATGCAGCTGCAGTGAATAGACCAGAATGAAATGTCACTTTCAAAATTTCAATACAGTTCTAAGAAAAGAGAAAAGACATTAAACAGTGTGTATCGCACATCTGCACTATTCCAGGGGCCAAGCATTGTCTGGAGCCTTTACATTGAATGTAAGAGGGTCTAATAGCCCCCATATTGCTTATATGTGTATATCAAGAGAAGTTTCAACCAATTAAACTTGACACATCTTTTTTAAAACGATATAATGTGTACATCTATGTAGCAGCTCAGAAGTCTCAGTATATTCCTAACCTATTAAAAAGTCTGAGTATAAACAGCAAGGAATGTGATTGAATAATAGAGCCAACTTCAGGAAAGTAAAAAAATGTAAAAAAAAAATCCATCCTTTCAGTGAATGTGTTTGGGGGGAGAAATAGCTTCTTTCACTTACCATATTCTATGTTCCAGACAGCTCCAGTGCTCTCTTCCTCCACACCATAGCTCCAAACCGTCAGGAATGTCCCTCATTCCTCCTCATGTGTCCCTCATTTTGGTCTGATCTATATAGATGTATATAAAATGCACTTTTTATCTATCAAAAAGTCATTTCCAGCATTAAAGCTTTTATCCGATTTCTAAATTGCTGCATTTGTAAATTCTAAAAGCCAATATAAAGGAATAGTAGTGGTAACAAAAGCACTTGTGGGTTTAACTAATCTTGTTTTTTTTGTACAATTCTCCTTTAAGGGACCGTGGCAAGGGGTGTGTTCTATGCCTGCATACTTTTGCTGATAGGTGTCCCTCATTCCCATCTCAAAAAGTTCAGAGGTATGCAACACAAAGCCTTGACATCACATCTCATACAGGGATGTTAACCCTGTGCAGTATGATGAGGAGGCTGGAGTGTGACCACAGCCAGTAACTTACATACAAGCAGAATGTAACAAGTCATAGTGCTGGAGGGAGCCTGCAGGAATGAGGTAAAGCTGGGTACACACATTTGTCCCGGTCAGCTGGGAATAGCTGAATTCCAGTCTGTGTGTAGCCCTCCCTGTTAGACAGAAGCCGATCATTAGATCAGCTTCAGTTTAACAGGACTGCTGGAAAACCTAGTTCAATCAGCAACTTGCAGCCAATACAGAATACATGAATCAGTGTATTCTGACAAGGGGGAGTCCCCCCTGTCAGAATACAATGTCCCATCAGGGAGGGATTTTCTGCATCCAAATGCCTTATGTAGATGTAAGAACCGGTCAGCTAGCAATCAGAACAAAAAAAAACTGTGCACCTGTATCAACTTAAAGGATGAATTGACCATTTAGAACATGTTACGCCAGTTTTCAGGGTGTAACATGTTCTAGTTGCCCCCCTCCTCAATGTTCCCCCTTAGTGTGACAGCAGGCAGAGGTTCTTCTCCCCTAACCCTTGGTCACATTTAAAAAAAACACCCTCGCTGTGCAGGCAGTGGTGGCTGGTGAAGTTTTAGGATGGGGGGGCAGACCCCGCCCTTTCTTTTTGGCCACTTCCACTTCTCATAAGCCACACCCATTA
Organism: Rana kukunoris; assembly: GCA_029574335.1. NCBI lineage: Eukaryota > Metazoa > Chordata > Amphibia > Anura > Ranidae > Rana > Rana kukunoris. Next base: position 636,685,055 of record CM056049.1, on the reverse strand, counting down.
TAGAATCCACCCAATTCATCTCCTATATTCCACTTGCTTCCACCTATAGTGTCAGGAGTATACAGCTCAGCATCAAGGGGCAGAATATATAGCTCAGCCTCACAGATACCCTCATCACAGATCAGGGTATATACACCATAGCCTCACAGATCAGGGTATATACAGCTCAGCCTCACAGAATTGTCATGTGTACCAGCTTATCACTCCCTCTGTGTTCACATAAGTAAATATCCAACCCAAAACCTACATAAACCTCACTGTCCACATGTGGAGAACATAGCAATCATTGTAAATATAAAAAACAATATATTTATCTCTTTTATTAATTATTTTACATTTTGGTTCACTCTCTGAACCTACCATTCCGTCCGATTCTGCAAGAAGACACCGCTCGAATCGTTTGTTTTATCCACGGAGCTGTGGCGTCACTTCCGGTTTTACACTGGCACAGAGAAACCGGAAGTGACGCTGCAGCTCAGAGGAAAGCACCGCCCATGTCCTATGGCAGTGCCAATAGAAAACCTGACAACAAGGACAATGACTACAATATGGGAGTGCTGCGGGGCATTGCTTTGTGCCACAAGGACTCCCAAAAGCAGCCAAATGAAGCATCTCACCTGCAATCACATGATTACATAGACGTCACGCTGCTCATAGTGCACAGTGTCTGGCACCTGTGCACAATGCACTTAAAGGACCTTTTATTTATTAAAACATTTTAAGGAACTTTTATATATATATATATATATATATGATCTTTACGGGGTAATTAATGTAGAGTATTGGGGCTCAGTAATGTGTATCTGTACAGATCATTAAAGAGGTGGTTCACCCTAAATATAGTCTTTCTCATGTGATCCAGCATACTGGCGTCAGCGCCAGTATGCTGTTCTTTTTTTTAAATCCCCCACTTACTGTGTAATCATTATTTTTTATTTCTTTTCCCCATGGTGGATGGCGCCTGTATAGCGCGTCACGGCTTCCGAAAATACCCGAATTAGGACTCGGGTATTTCCGGCGCATTGTGGCGCCTGCACACAGACCTAGGAGCTGACTGCGCAGGCGCCGTATTTCTCCGAGCGCCTGCGCCTGCGCAGTCAGCTCCTGGCTCTGTGCGCAGGAGCCGCATTGCACCGGAAAAAAATCGGCTATTTTCGGAAGCCGTGATGGGCTATACAGGCGCCATCAACCGCGGGGGAAAGAAATAAAAAATAAAGATTGCACAGTAAGTGGGGGATTTTAAAAAAAAAACAGCATACTGGCGCTGACGCCAGTATGCTGGATCACATGGGAAAGACTATATTTAGGGTAAACCTCCGCTTTAAGAGACAATTAAAGAAATCACTAGCAACATTTTTAATTTTCCTGCAGTTTTTAAAAGCTGCAACCACTATTTTGGTGCTTTATCTACTGTATATGTGTAATATTGGCAGTAATAAGTGACAAATTATTAGGGGAGTACAGCATAACAAAACTATTATGTTTCCAGTCTTTACAAATAGTTCCCTAAATCTATTTATAACAGTGGTGGCTGGTGCTCCATTTTTTTGGGGGGGGAAGGGGGTCGGCAAACAAGCCCCCCCCCCCCCCCATTACCAGGTCCACACCTACCCCATCCATTGTCACGGCTCCCCCTCCTTCTCAGCCACCGTGAAGTCCATGCACAGTAGATGGACGAAGCAGTAGGAGAGCAGCCAGGTGGACAGAGCCAGGCAGCGGCACGCTCCGACAGACATTGGCATCTTTCCTCGTCTGCTTCTCTACTCCTCCTCTCCACTGCTCATCTGCTCCAACCGACGCTGTACACATCAGCCCACCCTTTCTGAAGCCAATTAGAGCCTCATGCTCTAATCATATGCTTCTAAAAAAATAAAAAAATAAAAACCCATTGAAATCCATGCGCCAGGCGCCCTAAATGGAGATTAGGGGACGGGCGCATGGATTAGGGGATTAGGGGATTGAGCGGGCTGCCACTGGTTTTTAAGCTATGCATTAAATCAGGGGTCTCCAAAATTTCTAAACAAGGGTCAGTTTACTGTCCTTCAGTCTTTAGGGGGGCTGGACTGTGGGAGTACTGAAAGTCTCCAACCACCGCCCCGAACATCAACCCACCCTTTTTTAAGCCAATTACAGCCTCTGGCTTTAATCAAGTGCTCCAAAAAAGAAAAGAAAACAAAAAACCTTTAAAATCCATGCACCCGGCATCTTGAATGGGGGTTAGGGGCTGGCATGTAGTGGATTAGGAGGGTGGCGCCCCTGCGCCTCTAATGAGCAGGCTGCCAATATAAGCTATGGAATAAATCAGGGGTCTCCAAACTTTTTAAACAGTTTACTGTCCTTCAGTCTTTAGGGGGGCTGGACTGTGGTCATTGGGAGTACTAAAAGTCTCCAACCACCGGCGCATACATCAGCCCACCCTTTTTTAGGCCAATTACAGCCTCAGGCTTTAATCACATGCTTCTAAAAAAAAACATTGAAAACCATGCACCCGGCACCTTGAATGGAGGTTAGGGCCCGGGCATATAGATTAGGAGGGCGGACTGTGGTCATTAGGAGTACAAAAGGGCTTGACGGCAGTGGCAATGCCACATTGTAGGTATCAGTCATTGGTATCATTGGGGCCCATTGTTGGTATCATTGGGAGACATTGTGCCCCATCATTGCAGTCACTGGACCCTATTGTTAGTGTCATTGGGAGAAAATGTGCCCCATCCTTAGTGTCATTTGGAGGAATTGTGTCCAATCATTGGTGTCATTGGTCCTGATTTTTGGTGTCATTGGGAGGAATTGTGCCCCTTCATTGGTGTCAGCGCAGGGAATTATGCTCCATTGTTGGTATCAGTTAATGAAATAGTGGCCCAAGGGACGAATAAAAGCAAGCAAAGGGCCACATCTGGCCCCGGGTCACAGTTTGGAGACCACTGCATTAAAGTAAAAGCATAGTATAATTCTGGTGAGCGCATTTTTTTATTATTTTTGCAGTGACTTTTTCATTTTTAAATGTTGTCTCTTTCCTATTTTAGTTGTATTAAATGTGGAGATTTCTAAATTAAGCATTAGAGGTGGGGGGGGGGGGGGGTCTCCCTGTCAGATTACAATAGCACAGCGGGAAAGATAGCTCTGTCAAACTTGCTTGTGTTAGAACTGCAATCTCTACGTTTTTTTTTTCCATTCAGCTTGCTGGGTTAAACTAAATAAAAAACTTTGAGTGTGTACCCAGCTTTAGTGCCATGTATGCAATTAGTAGGCCAGAGAAGCTGGGCCAAGCCGTTCTAGTAATTCCTTAATCACTTTGAGAGAGTCATATGTTATACAATTGTAGCGATACCCCATCTAGGGCCGCTGATTGATTTGGGATCAGCGTATTAAGTTACCTTTGTGTGTTGTCTAGGGGTGATTGCAGTGAGTAGAGCAATAAGAGAATGTCCAAACCTGCCGCTGAAGTTTTCTGAATGCTTTATTTCCTGGTCCAACACGACCAACCTCAACGTGAGGTAGATAGGAAAGGTTGATGAAAGGAGAGAACGTTGCGGTATCAGGCTTGGATGAAAAAAGAAAGCAGTCCTGCTTTCTGCAATAGTACAGTTCGTCGCCACTCTAGCCAGAGTGGGTAGAGTGCCTCCGGACAGACTTCTGCCACAAGCTTGGCAGCCGTAATGTCACTTAAGTTACTGAGAGGAACAAGTCTCTCTCACTGACTTGGCTCTAGTAGAATTTTGCGTTTTAGATGAAGACCCCTGCCACAGGCCCAATGTTGGACTGTAGAGCGAATCCTCTCTTTTTCGATAGTGGTCACCAGTTGACAGTCTTTGGTTATCCTGGCAACCAGATCCTCGATGGTTCACCTGCCTCCTGGTTCTCCTCAAGCCGATCCCCCACGAACAGCATACAGCTTAGGATCTCTTCAATAGGAATGGGCACCCAGCAAGTTGCTAGGGCCCCTTTCAGCATCAGCAGGGAACTCCACGTAGCATGCGACCCCGGCCTGGTAGTCCATTTTGCCGGGGTCCGTTGGGTGTGCACACCCTGAAGGTGGGTGTCGCACCTGGAACTTAGAACCCGCGAAAAACCCCGAAAAATGGAGTCTGCCACAGATATACCCCTCCCAGCATGCTCCGCAAGGGGAAAACTCCTCCGAATGGCTGCTGGGGAAAAGTGGCTCTGCCTGAACCCCTCTGACACCGCCTGCCACCCAGAGATGGAACTACATCTCTGGAGCACAGAATGACCCCCAGGATAATTCAGGGCTGACAGCAGCCCAATTTAGCAAAATTAGGCGTGGGAGCAAAATAACTCTCCCACTCTCCCACTAACTTTAGTGTAGCACCTTTTCTGAAAGAAAAAAAGGGCGCTACACAATATATTACCATAACCTCAAGCCACTCTCTTCGGTCCTCTCAAGACCTCCTGCTCTCTAGCTCCCTTATCACCTCCTCCCATGCTCGCCTCCAGGATTTCTCCAGATCTTCTCCCATCCTTTGGAACTCCCTACCCCAATCTGTCCGACTGTCCCCTAATCCAGGAGTCTCCAAACTACGGCCCTCCAGGTGTTCAGGAACAACAATTCCCATCATGCCTAGTCATGTCTACGAATGTCAGAGTTTTACAATGCCTCATGGGAAGTGTAGTTCCACAGCAGCTGGAGGGCTGTAGTTTGGAGATCCCTGCCCTAATCTATCCATATTCCCCACATCTATCACCTTTTGTATCAATTGACCCTCCCTTTTTAGATTGTAAGCTCTAATGAGCAGGGACCTCTGATTCCTCTTGTACCAAATTGTACTGTAACTGTAATGTCTGCCTTTATTTTGTTAAGCACAGCACAAACTGTTGGCGCTATATAAAACCTGTATAATAATATTAATAACCTGGTGACCCAATGCAAATACAGAACCCATACCCTCCTCTGGAGGACCTGTGAAATGAACTGTATATGACTGTATGAGTGCAACGTGCATTAGAAGATATTGTACCCATTGGGCTCCTGCAGAAGAAATGTTAGCTAGTTCCATGGGCGTCCGCTGAACTTTTTCAGGGGGGTCATGTAAGACCCCTTTCACACTGAGGCTTGAAAAACACCTACCCTGCAGGCTGCAGCCCCAGTGTGAGAGTTCGAATGCTTTCACACCGGGGGCGGTGCGCTTGCAGGATGTTAGAAAAAATCCTGCAAGTAGCATCTTTGGGACAGTGGAGCAGCGCTGTATATATCACTCCTCCACCGTGAGGAGGGAGGGACGGATAGTCAGAAAAGACTGAGAGCAGCCCCAGCCCCCAGGCCAGTAGCAGTCTGCAGACTTAGAAAAAAAAGTCCACATCGGCCGCGGCGGCAATTGCAATACAGGGGGCAAGTGTGTCTTCACTCTGACTTCCGGGGGGGGGGGCAATTGACCCCCCTTGCCCTATTGAGCGGATGCCCATGGCTAGTTCTACTTTAAAATGCAAAACCACATTCCCCGTGGTTTTTCACTACAAAGTATATAATCAGGCCCCAATGGCATAGACAATATAGTTCAGTCTAATGTATATTGGCCAATGTCTAGCAATAATTTAAAGTATAAACACTAATCTTTTCATGAAACAGCAGAAATCATAGAGCTCAGGGAAAGCCTACGTCACGTGAAGGTCACAGACCAAATTTATACATAGGTTATTCCCCCCGTTGTCTTGTATGTTATCTGCCAATCCCTTATTTCTTTCAACATCATTCCCACCTCTGTGGGGTTTCCATTCTCATGTTTGTTCAGTTTCTATGTTCTCAACTTCTGACTTTTGTCACCCAAGTATCTGCTTTGTTTAGTATTATTCCCATGGTAACATTTGGTTTACATCTCTATCATGTTCACAGTCCAGCTTGCTGTGATGTTTGCTCTCTTATCTGCTTACATCCTCTCCTGTGAGATTGCTCCGATTGTCATTTTTGCACCTCTGCTCCATTCCTTCCCAGAATGCTCCCTTTATTAAACCTCAGTGGGATTCACGTCTTTGTAGTCCTCCTTGTCTAGCTTTACCTTTATACTGTGCTCCGCCTCCTAGCCACTTTGCAACCGCCCTATGCCGAAAGTACGGCTCTAGGGCGGTTGCTGTATTCTAACTGGCCGTTAATTAACGGCCTGTCAGAATCGCGCTCCCGCGCGCCTCCTGAGGCGCGCACACGGGAACATCCGTGACCGCCGGGTCCAGAGGACCCGGCGCATCACGGATCACGGTAAATCGCCGCTGATAGCGGCGGTTTACCACGTGATCGCGCCGTCCAATGACGGCGCGATCAGATGTAAACAGACCGGCGTCATTTGATGACGCCGGTTCCTCCCTCCTCTCTCTGTACCGATCGGTACAGTGTGAGAGGAGAGGGGAGGGAGCGGATGGCAGCGCCAGTGCTGCGGGCTGGATCTGTGACAAATGCAGTCACAGATCCATCCATCCCTCCCTCCCTGCTCAGCCATCCCTGCTGCATATACTCTGCAATACTCACCTGGGCATACTCTGCAATACTCAGGCATACTCTGGCAATACTCTGGGCATACTCTGCAATACTCTGGCAATACTCTGGGCATACTCTGCAATACTCAGGCATACTCTGGCAATACTCTAGGCATACTCTGCAATACTCAGGCATACTCTGGCAATACTCTGGGCAATACTCTGGGCATACTCTGCAATACTCAGGCATACTCTGGCAATACTCTGGGCAATACTCTGGGCATACTCTGCAATACTCAGGCATACTCTGGCAATACTCTGGGCATACTCTGCAATACTCAGGCATACTCTGGCAATACTCTGGGCATACTCTGCAATACTCAGGCATACTCTGGCAATACTCTAGGCATACTCTGCAATACTCAGGCATACTCTGGCAATACTCTGGGCATACTCTGCAATACTCAGGCATACTCTGGCAATACTCTAGGCATACTCTGCAATACTCAGGCATACTCTGGCAATACTCTGGGCAATACTCTGGGCATACTCTGCAATACTCAGGCATACTCTGGCAATACTCTGGGCAATACTCTGGGCATACTCTGCAATACTCAGGCATACTCTGGCAATACTCTGGGCATACTCTGCAATACTCAGGCATACTCTGGCAATACTCTGGGCATACTCTGCAATACTCAGGCATACTCTGGCAATACTCTAGGCATACTCTGCAATACTCAGGCATACTCTGGCAATACTCTGGGCATACTCTGCAATACTCAGGCATACTCTGGCAATACTCTGGGCAATACTCTGGGCATACTCTGCAATACTCAGGCATACTCTGGCAATACTCTGGGCAATACTCTGCAATACTCTGGCAATACTCTGGGCATACTCCGCAATACTCTGCAATACTCTGGGCATACTCTGCCAATACTCTGGGCATACTCTGCAATACTCTGGGCATACTCTGCAATACCCTGGGCATACTCTGGCAATACTCTGGGCATACTCTGGCAATACTCTGGGCATACTCTGCAATACTCTGGGCATACTCTGCAATACTCTGGGCATACTCTGCAATACTCTGGGCATACTCCGCAATACTCTGGGCATACTCTGCAATACCCTGGGCATACTCTGCAATACCCTGGGCATACTCTGCATACTCCGCAATACTCTGGCAATACTCTGGGCATACTCTGGCAATACTCTGGGCATACTCTGCAATACTCTGGGCATACTCTGCAATACTCTGGGCATACTCTGCAATACTCTGGGCATACTCCGCAATACTCTGGGCATACTCCGGGCATACTCTGGCAATACTCCGGGCATACTCTGGCAATACTCCGGGCATACTCTGGGCATACTCTGGCAATACTCTGGCAATACTCTGGGCAATACTCTGGGCATACTCCGCAATACTCTGGGCATACTTAGCAATACTCTGGGCATACAGCAGCCCCTGTCCCCGCGAGCTCGCATGCAGAAGCGAACGCATACGCAAGTCCCGCCCACATATAAAAACGGTGTTCAAACCACATGTGAGGTATCTTTATATCATGTTTTGGGGTTTTATGTATTTTCCTAGCAAATAAATGATGATTTTTACATGTAGGAGAGAAATGTCAGAATTGGCCTGGGTGCTCCCTGCATGTTGGGCCTCTGTATGTGGCCGCACTGTGTAAAAGTCTCACACATGGGGTATCGCCATACTCGGGAGGAATAGCAGAATGTGTTTTGGGGTGTAATTTGTGGTATGCATATGCTGTGTGTGAAAAATAACCTAATAATATGAAAATTTGATGAAAAAAAATAAATCTTGATTTTGCAAAGAATTGTGGGAAAAAATTACAACTTTAAAAAACTCACCAGGCCTCTTTCTAAATACCTTGGAATGTCTTCTTTCCAAAAAGGGGTCATTTGGGGGGTATTTGTACTTTTCTGGCATGTTAGGGTCTCAAGAAATGAGAGAGGCTGTCAGTACTTCAGGTGTGATGAAATTGATCAATTTTCAGGATTTGGTACCATAGCTTGTAGACCCCATAACTTTCACCCAGACTAAATAATATCCAACATTTTTTATTTTTTTTACCAAAGATATGTAGCACTATACATTTTAGGCCAAATTTATGAAGAAAAATTACTTTTTTGCAAAATTTTATAATAGAAATGAAGAAAAATTATTATTTTTTGCAAAATTTTGTTCTTTTTTCATTTATAGCAAAAAAAATAAAAACCGCAGAGGTGATGAAACACCACCAAAAGAAAGCTCTATTTGTGGGAAAAAAAGGACAAAAATTTCATTTGGTTATAGTGTTGTATGACTGAGTTATTGTCATTCAAAATGTGAGAGCACCGAAAGCTGAAAATTGGTCTGGTTATTAAGGGTGTTTAAGTGCCCAGTGGTCAAGTGGCTAGATCAAACATTCTCAACCAGGATTCCTCCAGAGATTGCAAGGTGTTCTGTGATCTGTGGCTAATTAACCTTTCATTTGATGGTGCCTGCAAAATTCAGGTTTCAAAGCCACTTGGCAAAGCCAGCAGCCAGCAAAGATGCCAACAATATTTTGAAATGGCTGTAAGGGTGACATTCTGACCACCAATGGAGAAGGGCATTTTGTCTACTGACCACCAATGTAAGGGGCATTCTTTCCCATGCACTCCAACAAGATAATGTAGTTGTAAACCTCAGGCATGACATATGAACACAGCATATCCATCTATAGTGTGTAACTGCCCCAATTAAGAACACTCATGCCCTGTACACACGATCGGATAGCTGATGGAATCTAATCCGATGGATTTTTTCGTCAAACATCCGATGAAGCTGACTTTCATGGGTCTCGTCTACACACCATCTGTCAAAAATCCAACTGTGTCCAACACTACAACACTACGAAGTGCTGAGAAATATGAAGTTCAATGCTTCCGAGCATGCGTCGACTTGATTCTGAGCATGCATGGATTTTTCTCCGATGGAGTTCCACACAGACGATCGTTTTTTTCTATCGTTTTTTATCCTTAGGAAAGTTTTAAAACATTTTCTATTTTTTTTTTCACTTTTCACCGATGGAAAACAAACCGATGGGGCCCACACACGATCGGTTTGTCTGATGAAAATGGTCCATCGGTCTGTTTTCATCAGACAAACCGATCGTGTGTACAGGGCTTAAGTGTAATTTCTGTCTGCTGCTTCCTTCCTCTGCTAGCAACATGAATTACTTCTGACAAGTTTTCCTGAAACCAAGAGAAAAAATGTGACGTGGGGGAGTTCCAGCTGATTGACAGCCTCAGCTCTGTTCCTGTGTGTTGTGTGAAGGCGGGCAGACAGGGTCTCTGCTGTGTGACTTCAGCTCTCCATCACCTTTTTTGGACAGCTCAGACCAGCTTTAAATTTTCTGGAATTTTAGCCAATGTAAAGAAGAAAATACTGCAGATAACCAGGTACAACTTATGTAAGAGAATTTGTTTCATCTCTGTGTATCACCTGTGGCCAGTCACTTCACTGAGTACAGTGCCTTGAAAAAGTATTCATATCCCTGGAAATGTGTAATGTGATAGACCAACACAAAGTGGCAAAAAAAATTGTGAAGTTAATGGAAAATGATAAATGGTTTCAATTTTTTTTCACAAATAAATATCTGAAAAGTGTGGCGTGCATTTGTATTCAGCCCCCTTTACTCTGATACCCCTAACTAAAATGGAATGGAACCAATTGCCTTCAGAAGTCACCCAATTAGTAAAAAGAGTCCATGTGTGTGTAATTTAATCTCAGTATAACTATAAAGCCACGTACACACGATCGGAAATTCCAACAAGAAAAGTTCGATGTGAGCTTTTGGTCGTAAATCCTGACCATGTGTACGCTCAGACTTTTTCTGTGGGAATTTCCAACAGCAAAAATTTGAGAGCTGATTCTCAATTTTTCCGACAAGAAAAGTTCTTATCGGAAATTCCGATCATCTGTATGCAATTCCGACACGCAAAAAAACACACATGATTGGAATCAATTTGAAGCATGCTCAGAATCATTGATCTCGGCTCGTGGTAGTGTTGTACATCAACGCGTTCTTGATGGTCAGAATTTTGTGTGACCGTGTTTATGCAACACAAGTTTGAGCCAAAATTCTGTCTGAAAAAATCCATGGTTTTCTTGTTGTAATTTCCGATCGTGTGTAAGCGTCATAAGTCGTGCACGCCACAAATCTGGCCTTTATGGAAAAGAGGTAAGAAGAAAGCCATTGTTGAAAGAAAGCCATAAGAAGTCCCGTTTGCAGTTTGCGAGAAGCCATGTGGGGGACACAACAAACATGTGGGAGAAGATGTTCTGGTCAGATGAGACCAAAATTAAACTTTTTGGCCTAAAAGCAAAACGCTATGTGTGGTGGAAAACTAACACTGCACATCACCCTGAACACACCATGCCCACCGTGAAACATGGTGGAGGCAGCATCATCTTGTGGGGATTATTTTATTCAGCAGGGACAGGAAAGCTGGTCAGAGTTGATAGGAAGATGGATGGAGCCAAATACAGGGGAATCTTGGAAGAAAACCTGATAGAGTCTGCAAAAGACTTGAGACTGGGGCGGAGGTTCACCATCCAGCAGGAAAACGACTCTAAACATACATCCAGAGCTACAATGGAATGGTTTTGATCAAAGCATATTCATGTGTTAGAATGGCCCAGTCAAAGTCCAGACCTAAATCCAATTGAGAAATTGTGGCAAGACTTGAAAATTGCTGTTCAGACACTTTCCATCCAATCTGACAAAGCTTGGGATATTTTGCAAAAAGGAATGGGCATAAATGTCACTCTCTAGATGTGCAAAGCTGGTAGAGACATCCCCAAAAAGACTTGCAGCTTTTTATTGCAGTAAAAGGTGGTTCTACAAAGTATTGACTCTGGGGGCTGAATTCAAATCCATGCCAGACTTTTCAGTTATTTATTTGTAAGAAAAAAATGAAAACTATTTATCATTTTCCATTCACTTCACAATTATGTGCCATTTGTTCTTGGTTTATCAAAAAAAATACCAATAAAATACATTTACGTTTTTGGTTGTAACATGACAAAATGTGGAAAATTTTAAGGGGTATGAATACTTTTTCAAGGCACTGTATATGTTAGGGATGCACCAGAATTCGGCGGCCGAAACATTTCATCCAAAAATTGTGTTTTCAGGATGTTGGCAAAAGAAAAAAAAATGCAGAAATTACAATTTGCTACAATAAAAAGTAATGAGTATAGAGTTTGTATAACAGTGTACATTTGCTGTCCCCTCAAAATAACTCAACAAACAGCCATTAACCACTTAAGCCCCGGACCAATATGCTGCTAAATGCCCAGAGGCGTTTTTACAATTCGGCACTGCATCGCTTTAACAGACTCCCAAACAAAATTTGCGTCCTTTTCTTCCCACAAATAGAGCTTTCTTTTGATGGTATTTGATTGCCTCTGCGATTTTTATTTTTTGCGCTATAAACAGAAATAAAGTGACATTTAAAAAAAAAAAAAACAATGGCCCAGATTCACATACACTTAATATTCCGCTGCGTAATCGAAAAACTCTACGCTGCCGTATTTTACCAGGCTCTACACCGAATCCTGGTAGATTTTTGCCCGTACGCTACGGCGGCGTAGTCTATTTCTCGCCGCGTAATCGAAATACGCGATTAGGGGGCGTGAAGCATTTGAATTAAGCGCGTCCCCGCGGCGATCGAACTGCGCATGCTCCGTTCAGAAATTTCCCGCCGTGCATTGCGCGAAATCATGTCGTTACGTCATTCGTTGTTTGAGTAGCGGCGTTTACGAACATTCCTATTCCCGGACGACTTACGTTAAAAATAATAAAAGACGTCGGAAAACGTTGAAATTTGACGCGGGAACGACGGCCATACTTAACATGGGCTGTCTAATATTAGAGCAGCAAAAAGCTGGTATAGTGTTATGCAAATAAAAGATGACTAAAGGTGCCGTAAGAGATTGCAATTGAAGATCGTAATTTCGGGGATCGCCGGCAAAAGCTCATTTGCATACCCCGACGCCGAAAACGACGGGAAGTCCACCCAGTGGCCGCAATTTTATTGCAGCGTAGATCCCAAGGCGTATGAACACGTAATCCAGTCGAATTGAAGCTCGCAGCCGTCTATTCATGGTTTGAGGTTTTCAACTAGCCAGAAAACGCACGTAATTTGAAATGACTCCAGTCTAACACCAGTTAGACAGGCGTAATGGCTCTCTGAATCTGGGCCAATATTTTTAACTTTTTGTTATAAGAAAAATCGAATAAACTAAATTTTAGTCAAACATTTAGGCCAAAATGTATTCAGCCACATGTCTTTAGTAAAAAAAAAATCGCTATAAAAAAAAAATAGCTACCTAGCGGCAACAGTGACACTAATACAGCGATCAGAAAAATTATCGCTTAGTGACACTGGCAAGGGGGGTGAAAGGGTTAACTAGGGCGGTGGTTAAAACTTTATTAGGGGGGGGTACGGGGCTACCCTGGACCTAGCCCTAACTGCCTGTCACACCGACACTAAATGCAGTGATCAGTAAATATATGATCACTGCATTCAGTGACACTGTGACAGGGGCGTGGGGTGATCGGAAGGGGTTAAATGTGCCTATGTGTGTGGTGTCAGTGTAGTGCGACTCACTTGTGATGTCTTCTCTCCTCTCGGCGGATTGAAAATACTGCCGAGAGGAGAGCTGACATCACTTCCTCTGCCTGTGTTTACATTATACAGGCAGAGGAAGTGCAGGGCGGGGAGTACGCGCATTGGCTGGGAGCATTCCGGAGGGGACGGACAAAAACGAACAGCCGCCCCCTCATCCCGGATCGCTCCCACAGCAAACCGGACCGCGCAAGTACCAGGGGGGGTGCCGATCGGACCCCCGACCCACGTCTAGGCAGGGACGTACAGGTACGCCAATGTGCCTGTACGTGCCATTCTGCCGACGTATATGTACATGCGGCGGTCCTTAAGGGGTTAATGTCTAAATCGCTGGCAACAAAAGTGAGTACACCTCTAAGTGAATATATCCAAATTGGGCCCAAAGTGTCAATATTTTGTGCGGCCACCATTATTTTCCAGCACTGCCTTAACCCTCTTGGACATGGAGTTCACCAGAGCTTCACAGGTTGCCACTGGAGTCCTCTTCCACTCCTCCATGACAACATCACAGAGCTAGTGGATATTAGAGACCTTGCACTCCTCTATCTTCCGTTAAAGGATGCCCACAGATGCTCAATAGAGTTTAGGTCTGGAGACATGCTTGGCCAGTCCATCACCTTTACCCTCGGCTTCTTTGGCAAGGCAGTGGTCATCTTGGGGGTGTGTTTGGGGTCATTATCATTATCATTATCACGTTAGAATACTGCTCTGCGGCCCAGTCTCTGAAGGGAGGGGATCATGTTCTGCTTCAGTATGTCACAGTACATGTTGGTATTCATGGTTCCCTCATTGAACTGTAGCTCCCCAGTGCCGACAGCACTCATACAGCCCCAGACCATGACACTCCCACCACCATGCTTGACTGTAGGCAAGACACACTTGTTTTGTACTCCTCATCTGGTTGCCGCCACACAAGCTTGACACCATTTGAACCAAATAAGTTTATCTTGGTCTCATCAGATCACATGACATGGTTCCAGTAATCCATGTCCTTAGTCTGCTTGTCTTCAGCAAACTGTTTGCAGGCTTTCTTGTGCATCATCCTAAGACAAGGCTTCCTTCTGGGACGACAGCCATGCAGACCAATTTGATGCAGTGTGTGGTGTATGGTCTGAGCACTGACAGGCTCACCCCCCACCCCGTCAACCTCTGTAGCAATGCTGGCAGCACTCATACGTCTATTTCCCAAAGACAACCTAGATATGACGCTGAGCACGTGCACTCAACTTCTTTGGTCAACCTTGGCAAGGCCTGTTCTGAGTGGAATCTGTCCTGTTAAACTGCTATATGGTCTTGGCCACCGTGCTGCAGCTCAGTTTCAAGGTCTTGGCAATCATCTTATAGCTTAGGCCATCTTTATGCAGAGCAACATTTCCTTTGTTTCAGATCCTCAGAGTGTTCTTTGCCATGAGGTGCCATGTTGAACTTCCAGTGACCAGTATGAGAGAGTGAGAGTGATAACACCAAATTTAACACGCCTCCTCCCTGTTCAAACCTGAGACCTTGTAACACTAACAAGTTACATACCCCCGTGGATGCATAATCATGGCGAGACTGGGCGCGGTCATATGGCGTTGGACCAGAAAAAGAGAGCGTAATTTGTCTATACGGCAGGTGGGAAACAGATAACCACCTTGGGCCAGATTCAGAATGACTGGCGTATTTTTAGGCAGGCGTAACGCTTCTCATATGCGCTACGCCGCCGTAACTTAGTGAGGCGAGTACCGTATTCAGAAACAACTTGCGCCCTAAGTTACGGTGGCCTAGCGTATATGGGCCGGTGTAAGCCAGCGTAATTCAAATTATCAAGCCAGTGGGCGTGTTGTATTGAAATGAGCCGTGACCCCATGCAAATGAGGGGCCGAACGAACGGCACATGTATCCCAGTGTGCATGCTCAAAAAATTCACGTCGGATAGAATGCCTAAGATACGTCAAACACTACATACGACGTATGCGCTAGTTAGTTCGGTGCTTTCATCTGTTCATATTGATTAGGAAGAAC
This sequence comes from Rana kukunoris, assembly GCA_029574335.1. NCBI lineage: Eukaryota > Metazoa > Chordata > Amphibia > Anura > Ranidae > Rana > Rana kukunoris. The sequence goes on along the minus strand of CM056049.1, from coordinate 636,669,941 downwards.
CCCTGTGTGGGCAACTAATGTGTAAACTTTCTCTTTATTTAACCACTAGCCGACCAGCCGCAAAAGCACGTAGGTATACATCATTTTGCATTTCAGGCATTAGGGGCGCGTGCGCGCCCGTTGCTCGCCCCTGGTGCAAGCGCGCGTGCCCGGTGGGTGCGATCACCGCAGGGCACCTGCGATGGCTCGTTACAGAGCGAGAACCGGGAGCTGTGTGTGTAAACTAACAGCTCCCGGTCCTGTCAGGGGGAGAAATGACTGTTTGTCTGTTCATACAATGTATGAACAGCAATCTGTAATTTCCCCTAGTAAGTCCTACCCCCCCTTCAGTTAGAACACACCTAGGGAACATAATTAACCCCTTCCTCGCCCCCTAGTGTTAACCCCTCCCTGCCAGTGGTATTTTTACAGTAATCAATGCATTTTTATAGCACTGATCGCTATAAAAATACCAAAGGACCAAAAAAAATGTCAAAAGTGTCCGAAATGTCCGCCATTATGTCGCAGTACCGATAAAAATCACTGATCGCTACTATTACTAGTAAAAAAAAATATTAATAAAAATGCCATAAAACTATCCCCTATTTTGTAGACGCTATAACTTTTGTGCAAACCAATCAATAAACGCTTATTGCGATTTTTTTTTACGAAAAATATGTAGAAGAATATGTAGCGGCCTAAAATGAGGAAAAACATTTTTTTTTATATATATATATATTTTTGGGGGATATTTATTAAAGCAAAAAGTAAAAAATATTCAATTTTTTTCTAAATTGTTGCTCTATTTTTATTTATAGCGCAAAAAATAAAAGCCGTAGAGGTGATTAAATACCACCAAAAGAAAGATCTATTTGTGGGGAAAAAAAGGACGCCAATTTTGTTTGGAAAACCACGTTGCACGACCGCGCAATAGTCAGTTAAAGCGATGCAGTGCCGAATCACAAAAAGTGGCCCGGTCATTGACCAGCAAAATGGTCCGGGCTGAAGTAGTTAATAAAAGTGGACTGCCGTGCCCTTAAATGCAGTTTTGACTGGTGCAACTCACCAGAAAAGCACCTACCACATGAGTTTAATCTTCCCAATACCACAACTTTTATACATTTCCATTAAGAAAATCGACATGCAGCATATTGCTTTGGCATATGTTTTACTAATTTGAAATACAAGTATGACTTTTGCAAGAAAAAAGCAAGGTCATCCTGTATAACACTTTAGTGTTTGTGAGGTCCATCTGAAGAGTCCCTTGAATTGAAAATGACTTTCTGTTAGTTTAACGTTGACTGTGCATACCTCTAATACTGGATCTATGGAGATTCAGACCTTTTACAACATTCTTTCCCTAGTTAATTCATGATAATAATGTCAATGTAATCCTAAAGGGCGATAATAAGATATTTTTGCAATTACCCTTTGCTTTGTTCTGTTGTTAGGTAACCAGTTAGACAAACGTGCTTTAGAACAATTGCAAAGCTGCCATGAACATGTCAGTGTGAATTATGTCCTCTTGTTAAACAAAATGTGTTCCTTCTCAGAATATTTGAAAAGTGTTATATATAAATGTGTGTATACATTATATTTATATTGGCAGTGGCCCTGCCACTGTGAAAACATTTGGGAAAGGAATACAGTTTGAATGGCTTCAGAATGCCAGTGTTGAGTGGAGAAGGGTTGTTTTTCATCGTTCTCTGGGTTTTGTCATTTCCAGATCATACTCTGGAGCATGGGAACAAGTCTCCAACAGTGTCCAGCACTTGCCAGAGGGTGTTCACAGCCATTATAATGAGAATAATTAATAATAATAATAAGACTTGAGAATAATTTGGGTATCTATCCAGGAGACAAGAGATCTTCACCTTTAGGAGCCAGTATCGCTGTGTGCTACTAGCTATTAGTGATGAGCGGAATACGCCATATTCGATTTCGCGATATTTCGCGAATATATAGAAGAATATTCGCGAATATTCGTTAATATCGAATATTCGTGATATTTTATCAAAAAATTGCGAAATTTCGCTAATGCGAATGCGAAATTTCGCTAATGCGAATGCGAAATTGATTGCGAAACGGAGATCATTTCCTGGATTACTAAACTAATAGGCACTAAACACTAACTCTACTTACACAAAATTATATGACTAAACTAAAGCTAATTTTATTTTTATTTTTTTTATACACAAAACACAGAAGGGCAGAGAACGCATTGCGAATATTCGGCAACATAAAAGGATCGCCTCAGCTACTCGGCCCAGGGTCTCTAATCATACCAGCAATGCTTTTAGACGTCGATGGAGATCACTAGGATGTGATCTGTTTTAAAAATAAATTTGGAAAAATACGAATATTCGCAATAACGAATATTCACTGCGATATTCGATTTATTCGCGAATACTCGAATATGCAATATTCGTAACAAATATTCGCAATGCGAATTTTCGTGAGCAACACTACTAGCTATGTGCATTGAGTTTGGAAAAGAAGATTGTCTGGAGAAGACAGACAAGGGCTTGAAGATTAAAGTGACACTAAAGGTTAACTTTTTTTTTAAATAACAAACATGCCATACTTACCTCCACTGTGCAGTTCGTTTTGCACAGAGTGGCCCCGATTGTCCTCTTCTGGGGTCCCACGCCCACTCCCGCGGCTCCTCCCCGCAAGAGCTAACCCCCTCTGGCAATTTCTCTCCCGAGGGGATTACCTTGCGGACGTGCTCCCGTTTCAAGCTGTGGGATGCTTTCTGCAGTCTGGGACATCCAAACTTTCAGGTCTGGATAGCAGAATAGTAGAGGTACAGATAACAGCTGCCATGGAGGAGGAATTCGGAAGGAGGTTGTACAAGGACCCTGACTATGGGAGTGATTTGGAGTGGCGCTTGGAGGAAATCTTGGAGGAAAACACCACTACACTTGCTTCTGGGTCCTTCCGCCCAGCATCTGCCCTGCTGCATTCTTAATGCAGGAGGGCGGATGCTTTTTTACGGGCGCCTACCAGAGAAATCTTTGCATTTTCTAAATAATGCAAAGTGCTCTTTGATTGATGTCACCACACTCCCTCTCGAACTTGCCCAAGGAATGCTATGCATTCGTTTAGAAAATGCAAAGCATTCTCTAAATCGCCTGTATTCAAGATGCAGCAAGACAGCAATTCGGCACATGACCCAGATACAAGTGGAGATCACTGGAGTAGCAGTTGCTATTTCAGTGATTTTCCAGGGGTATCAGTAAGGCATGGTATATGCATTGTTATATTGGTCCAAGCTGGACAAATGTCTCTATGTACAAAATATCCATACCTAGAATTATCCTTAAAGGGTTATTGGTTAGTATTAAAGCTCCAGCCTTACCTTCAGACTTGCACTAAAGATCACGTAATATGCCTGTGATGTCACTGGGAATAAAATGAGGTATTGCTTAGGTTTCAGTGTTATAAGTAAAGATTTGTGTTTATTTATAGTTTTAGATTAAATAGTAGAATTACGTGTTTCAGAATTAAGTTTACTTTAGCCAGACTTTAATTTCAGAAAACTTTTATCTGCTTTAGATGTACTAGTTTTTTTTTTTTTTCAATGTTTCAAAGTTAAATGGTGGATAAAGGTTTTATCCAAGTTCTTTTATTAGTGCTTTAAGAAAAAACAAAAAAACAAAACAAAAACCATCTCAACGTGTAACCAATAAAAATCCGTAGCACATCTCTTGCACAACAAATTACTGAAATTACCAAACAATTACAGTATCACAAAGCCAATAATGACTTCTAGATCATATTTCACTACACACAACTAGTGCTAATTCTTCTACATTCTTTCAATATCACATATCAGCTTTAATTAGTCTAATTCTAGAAGTCATTCTGAATTGCAGCACATTGCACACAAAACTCTTAGGCCGCGTACACATGATCGAATTTATCTGCTTTAAAAATTGTCTGCTGGAAACCCGTCCGTCCAACATGTCGGCTGGTTAGTACGCCTAACCAGCAGACAAAAATCTCCCACATGCACCGAATGGATTCGACGCATGCGTGGAAGTATTTTACTTCCTGGAGTGGTGACGTGGCGGCGTCAACGTCACCGCGCTGTCTGCCGGCGGGGATTTTGGTTTGATCGTGTGTACACGGATCAAACCAAAATAGCCCAGCAGACAAATCCGACGAAATCGGTCTGTCAGACCGTTTTCATCGGATAAATCTCATTGTGTGTACGCGGCCTAACAGAAGGAATCAGGAGACTAAAAATAGCCATGCATATAATAATTTGTTTCAAAATAAATGTTTAGCCTCATGGCATCCATGACATCAGACGTTTAGAGGCAGTTGGGCGTTTTTTTTTTCAGCTGCCCCTGAACTCTCCTCTATGTTATAGAGGCCTTTCTTTCACAGAATTATAGATCATGTATCTCTTATTCAGAAGACGAAAATGGAGACCCCCATAAGCAGACATAGTGGCTTGTTTCATTCATTTGATCCATCAAGGATGACATTTTTTGCATTAGAATATTTACCTCTGAATAAAAGAGGTGGGGATGTAGATAAGAGCCTCCTACAAAGAGAGACAAAGTGGATTCACTCCTTGGCAGCGACCTGATACCCAGGGCTCAATGAGTCCATCAGTTTCAAACTGTTCCTCTAGGGCAGGGGCAGGTCCTGACTGGGACAAAAAATAGGCCCGGGCATTTTAGACTGAGCAGCCCAGGGGTGGGGGGGGGCACAGCGGGGGTTAATGACGGGATGTGGGGTGAGATAAAGAAAGATAGATTGAAAGATTAAGATAGAAAGAAAGGAAGATAGATAGATAGATAGATAGATAGATAGATAGATAGATAGATAGATAGATAGATAGATAGATAGATAGATAGATAGATAAAAAAGATAGATACAGATAGAAAGAAGGGAAGGAAGGAAGATAAAGAAAGATAAAAGATAGAAAGAAAGAAGGGGAGGAAGGAAGATAGATAGATAGATAGATAGATAGATAGATAGATAGATAGATAGATAGATAGATAGATAGATAGATAGATAGATAGGAAGGAAGATGGTTAAAGAAAGAATGAATAATATAGAAAGAAAGAAGGGAAGGAAGATTGATAGATAGAGAAAGAAAGATAGATAAAGATAGAAAGCAAGAAGGGAAGATAGATAAAGAAAAATAGAAAGAAAGAAAGGAAGGAAGATCGATAAAGAAATAAAGATAGATAAACATAGAAAGAAGGGAAGGAAGATAGATAGATAGATAGATAGATAGATAGATAGATAGATAGATAGATAGGAAGATATATAAAGAAAGATAGATAAAGATAGAAAGAAAGAAGGGAAGGAAGGAAGATAGATAAAGAAAGATAGATACAGATAGAAAGAAAGAAGGGGAGGAAGGAAGATAGATAGATAGATAGATAGATAGATAGATAGATAGATAGATAGAGAAAGATAGATAAAGATAGAAAGCAAGAAGGGAAGGTAGATAGATAGATAGATAGATAGATAGGAAGATATATAAAGAAAGAAATATAAAGATAGAAAGAAAGAAGGGAAGGAAGGAAGATAGATACAGAAAGAAAGGTAGATAAAGAAAGGAAGGAAGATAGATAGATAGATAAAGATAGAAGATAGTAAGGAAGGAAGAAAGATAAAGGTAGAAAAAAAGAAGAGAAGCAAGGAAGATAGGTAGATAGATCTAGATAGATAGATAAAAATAGATAGATAGATAGATAGAAAGGAAGGAAGATAGATAAAGATAGAAAGAAAGACGATAGATCGATAGACAGTGGCAGTGCATCTATAGAGGGCGCCGGAGCGTCGCTCCCTCTGGCTCAGCCGCCCCTTCTGGCTTAGCCGCGACAATGGGCACAGTGGCGACAATGGGCACACTGGCATCATTGGACACACTGGCATCAATGGGCACAGTGGCATCAATGGGCACAGTGGCATCAATGGGCACAGTGGCAACAAGTGTTGGCACTGTGGCTGTGTTTAATGGCATGGCACAGTGGTGACAATTGGTGGCACAGTGGCTGTGTTTGATGGCATGGCAGAGTGGCTGCGTTTGATGGCATGGCACAGTGGTGACAATTGATGGCACAGTGGCTGCATTTGATGGCATGGCACAGTGGTGACAATTGATGGCACAGTGGCTGCGTTTGATGGCATGGCACAGTGGCTGCGTTTGATGGCATGGCACAGTGATGACAATTGATGGCCCAGTAGCAGCATTTGATGGGCCCAGTGGCTGCATTTGATGGGCACAGTGAGGCTCAATAGCCTCCGGGGCCGTTCGTGGGCCACAACCGGCCCGCGGGCCGCCGCGGCCCACCGGGCATTTGCCCGGTATGCCCTATGGCCAGTCCGGGCCTGGGCAGGGGTGGCAAACACAAGGCATGCGGACCGAATCCGGCCCGCCGGGCCTTGAAATGTGGCCTGCACAGCAGGTTGGGTTCCCAGCAGGAGAAAAAACACCCCCTCAGTCCCACGAACAGCGCAGCAAATTAGCACATATGCAGGACAGTCAGTCTCTGAGCACAGGAATAAACATCTTCCCCATACTGTGTTTACTGTGCTGCTCTGTCTCCGCCTCCGCCCTGTCTTCGCCTCCACTGCCGCGTCTCCACCCGTCTCAGCTTACGATGCCTCTCTGGTCTCCGCCTTTGCCTCCGCCCTGTCTCCGCCTCCGCTCTGTCTCCACCCATCTCAGCTTACGATGCCGCTCTGGTCTCCTCCTCCGCCCTGTCTCCGCCTCCACCATCGGCCTGTCTCTGATGGCTTTTTTGCATGCACTGACTGTGCATAGTGGCAGAGATTGCTGGCAGCTTTTTTACCATTTTTTTTCCCCCATTCAACAGAGGCTTGTGTTAATGAAGTGTGTGCTGCTATACAAGGAGGTACCAGAGCTTAGGCAGGTAAGAGAGAGTACAGATGTGTGGAATTTTTAGGCGCAATCCTGACCCCCTCCTCTATGTATGTACCGCAATCCTGAACCCTTCACTGTATATGTAGCGCAATCCTGACCCATGCACTTTGTATGTAGCGCACACCTGACCCATGCACTGTGTACGTAGCGCAATCCTGACCCCTCCACTCTGTACGTAGCGCAATCCTGACCCCTCCACTCTGTATGTAGCGCAATCCTGACCCATGCATTGTGTACGTGGCGCAATCCTGACCCCTCCACTCTGTACGTAGCGCAATCCTGACCCATGAGAGATTTGTCCGTATGCATATATGAAACTCTATCTTCTGTAGATGATAGATTTTTTATATTCTATTTATTTGTTTTTGTACAATCCTGTCACGCAGCTTATCAACCAATCCTTCAGGGAGGGCATAATGCCCTCCCAGCTGAAGGAGGGCTTTATTCAACCCATCTTGAAGAAAGCCACCCTGGATCCGAAGGATCCACTCAATTGGCGCCCCATAACAGGCCTAAATGTTCTCTCCAAGGTAATGGAGAAAGCAGTGGTACAGCAGCTGCAACAGCATCTAGATACCCACAACCTACTCGACCCATTTCAATCAGGATTCCGTCCCGGACACGGGACGGAAACAGCATTGCTTAAGATATGGGACGACGTTCTCGAGGCCGCAGACGAAGGAGAATCATCTCTTCTGGTTCTGCTGGACCTAAGCGCAGCCTTTGATACAGTTGATCACAAGCTGTTATTGACTCGGCTGGCTAAAATAGCCAAAGTCGCAGAAAGCGATCTATCCTGGTTCTCCTCTTTTTTGGAAAACCGATCGCAAATAGTGAAGCTAGGACCCTTCACTTCTGAACAACGCACATTATCGTGCGGGGTCCCTCAAGGATCTCCCCTGTCGCCGATGTTATTCAACATCCATGTGCGTCCTCTTTTTTAAATCATCAGCAGCCAAAAACTGCTATATCACTCTTATGCAGACGACACGCAACTGTACTTCCGCATTTGCAATAAAAAGGATCACCACCTCAATCTAGAGACATGCCTCTCTTTGATAGAGGACTGGATGACAAAGAGTTATCTCAAACTCAACGGAGCGAAAACAGAACTTCTTCTGTTTCACGCCAAGCGTAGGAATCAATCGACAACAACCTGGATCCCCCCACCCATTCTGGGCAAAATCATCACCCCTAGCACCAAAGTCAAAAGTCTTGGGGTCATCTTTGACTCCGACATGACAATGAACGCACAAATAGGGGCAGTAGTCAGCGGATCTCACTATCTGCTGCGCCTACTACGCAGACTCACGCCTTTTATTCCCAAGAAAGACGTAGCGGTCGTGGTGGGAGCAATTGTAAACTCCAGACTGGACTATGCAAATGCCCTTTACCTCGGACTCCCCAAGTACCAAATCGCTCGTCTTCAAGTCGTTCAAAATACGGCCGCCAGACTTGTGACTGGGAAAAAACCCTGGGAATCAATCTCACCTTCACTGAGATCCCTTCACTGGCTACCAGTTAAAGACAGAATCACCTTTAAAGCTCTCTGTCTAACGCATAGATGTATCCATGGGAATGCTCCCCATTATCTATGCGAAAAATTAAAAATTCACAATCCCAATCGTATTCTATGATCCACCAATCAAAATCGGCTTCAGATACCGAAAGCCAGATACAAGTCCAAAGGAGACAGGAGATTCGCTGTCCAAGGTCCCAGACTATGGAACGCCTTACCAGCCAGCATTCGGCTGGAGGAGAACTACTTAGTCTTCAGGAGAAAGATCAAGACTCATCTCTTTTGATCTCAAAGGAGACAGGAACAACAAGCGCCCAGAGGCGATTTACTTCGCATGTGCTGCACTATATAAGTTTTCATTCATTCATTCATACAATAAAATGTATTTTTGACATAAAAATATTTTGTGTAATTTACACACCTTAAAAATCCCACTCAACCTTTCTATGTATACTCATCTATGTTATCTTATTAGTACATGTACACAGGGTCGTTTAGAAGCATTTTTTGTAATGCAAAAAAAAATGCGTTCAGGACAGTCGTTTAGAGGTATTTTAAACAGCAAATGCCTGTAGCAGCTTGTAAATACTACTAAACAAGGTAACTCGCGTTTAACAGTGTTTCGTTGGCAGACATTTTTTTAACAAAATGCTTTTAGACGCAAATGCAGCTAAACGTGGTATGTAAATATGGCTAAAGGGACATTTTTAGATGTCGGTTTCTAGCTTTCAAGTTAAATTATTCAGGAGAGGTTAAACAATGTCCGTGTATATGAAGACAAAGAAAAAAAAAAGATTGCACGACCCTTAACTTTGTTATTGTATAAACATATTTCAAAGTATTATAAAAAGAGAAACCGTGCTAAATAAACGAAATGAACAGGAAGCAGTAGCTCAGCCGAAAGGTAAATACAGTGAATAAAAAAAAAAGGAGCTGCGCTAGTAATAAAGTATGAAATTAACATGGTGTGCCTAAACAACAAAAAAAAAAAATATAATGAACATAAACACCAAAAATTAAAGGGTGCAGATCTGTGAATCACTCGTTCAAAGAGGGGACTCAAAGTAGCCCAAAAAGGAAAGAAGACTCGCCATAGTGTAAAAACCAATGGAACATATATTTAAATAAAGTAATGTACTTACCGTACTCGTAGGAAAATATATAACCGCATAAAAAGAAAGGTAAACACCTGTCCCTCCAGGTTCTTGGTAATGCGGTGACGACAGCACGTCCCTCCTCCCGATGCGTTTCGTTACAATATGATGTCGTCCTGTAAAGTATGTTACATGTTAAAAATAGATTGGAGCTACTCACCATTAGCAGGTTGCTTTAGCACTTGCGGTTGCTGTTCTTATCTGTCAAGTGTCGGGAACCTGCCACTGACTGCAAGATTGCTAGGCTGAGTAATCAGTCACCTTTCTTCCTATACCCAGATACATGTAAGCCCCACTCCTAGTATATGGCACTGAATACGCAATATGTGTGCTCTATACCCCATGGGTGTTTGGTTGATAACAAACATGTTATACTTACCTGCTCTGTTATAGTAGTTTTGAACACAGCAGCCCAGATCCTCCTCTTCTCGCTCTCCTGGCCCCTTCCTCCTGTTGAGTGCCCCCACAGTAAGCAGCTTGCTATGGGGGCAACCGAGCTGAGTCACAGCTCCCTGTGTACATTCAGACATGGAGCCCCAGTTCGGCCCCGTCACTCTCTCTCCTGATTTGTTAACTGACTTTGATTGACAGCAGTGGGGGCCAATTGTGTCGCTGCTGTGCTTTACTAAACAGAGAGTTAAGGCAAATGCAGATGTTTCCGCTTGGTATTATTGCCTTGTAGAACTGGAGTCCTTGGTTCAAATTCCATGTTAATTTACAATATGTAAAGTGTTGGGTAAATTGCCAGTGCTAAATCAATACCAGCCAACAGATAATAACTTTCAGAACAGTCTAGTAATTGCATATCAGTTTTTTTGTACTTTTTTTTATAATTACATTTTTTTATTAGAAAATCAAAGTCCACAGGAATAACTTTAAGGCAATAAGCAGTAGTGTTGAGCAGAATACGCCATATTCGCTTTCGCAATATTTCGCGAATATATAGGAGAATATTCGAGAAATATTCGTAAATTTCGAATATTCGTGATATTTCATCCAAAAAAAAAATTGCGAAATTTCGCTAACGTGAAATTTCGCAAATGCGAAATTTATTGCGAAATTCTCGACCGCGCATGCGCGCGGACAACACGCGGTCGCGAAAACGGCGATCATTTCCTGGATTCTTTGCCAGTGTATATTCGGATTGCTATTTAGTGCTGCCCTGCGAATCTACTGCTGCCCTGCGAAGCGAAGATGGTGGGGAGTAACTTTTCATCCAGTGAGGAAAAACTGCTGATTACTGTAAGTAATTTCACCACTTGTTATTTCATTATCTTTAACTGCATTTTAGACTAGTTAAAAAGTTAGGATGCAAGATCAGATATTAGTATTTCCCAAACAGTGTGTTTCCAGCGGTTGCAAAACTACAACTCCCAGCATGCCCAGGGTTGCCACCTTTTGTTCATTTCAAACCCGAACACTTCAGCGTCGCACAGCAATTTTTTGTCTTAGTTTGCATAGATGTCGCTATTAAATAACATTTCTAACCATATGAAATTAATCATAAAAGTTCCTCTTTACATCAGAGTCCACAGACTTCCCCTTTTACATCAGAGTCCACAGACTTCCCCTTTTACATCAGAGTCCACAGAGTTCTCCCTTTACATTAGAGTTCACAGAGTTCTCCCTTTACATCAGTGTCCACAGAGTTCTCCCTTTACATCAGAGTCCACAGAGTTCTCCCTTTACATCAGAGTCCACAGAGTTCTCCCTTTACATCAGAGTCCACAGAGTTCTCCCTTTACATCAGAGTCCACAGACTTCCCCTTTTACATCAGGATCCACAGACTTCCCCTTTTAGATCAGTGTCCACAGAGTTCTCCCTTTACATCAGAGTCCACAGAGTTCTCCCTTTACATCAGAGTCCACAGAGTTCTCCCTTTACAACAGAGTCCACAGAGTTCTCCCTTTACATCAGTGTCCACAGAGTTCTCCCTTTACATCAGTGTCCACAGAGTTCTCCCTTTACATCAGAGTCCACACAGTTCTCCCTTTACATCAGAGTCCACAGAGTTCTACCTTTTACATTAGAGTCCACAGAGTTCTACCTTTTACATTAGAGTCCACAGAGTTCCCCTTTTACATTAGAGTCCACAGAGTTCCCCTTTTACATTAGAGTCCACAGAGTTCTCCCTTAACATTAGAGTCCACAGAGTTCCCCTTTTAAATTAGAGTCCACTGAGTTCCCCTTTTACATTAGAGTCCACAGAGTTCTCCCTTAACATCAGAGTCCACAGAGTTCTCCCCTTAACATCACAGTCCACAGAGTTTCTACCTTAACATCAGAGTCCACAGAGTTTTCCCTTTACATCAGAGTCCACAGAGTTCTCCCTTTTACATCAGAGTCCACAGAGTTCTCCCTTTTCATCAAAAAGTGAAAAGAAACAAACATATTATTTTTTCATATGTAAAGATAGGGATTAAAAAAAATAATCTATTGTACAGGGCCAGTGTAAGGCTCAAAAAATTATTATAGTGGTCAGATGAATAGCAACTCATTTCTCCCCTATACGTCTATCCTGTGATGTTACTCATATATACATAATTATGCAAATGATAATGGCTGCTATATTTATTCCAAAAAGCTGGTGACCAAAATGGCAACATATAAAATCTGTCATGTTACCACTGTCAGTGATTAATAAGGCGAGAATGCTTCCAATTATTGAATACCATACATTTACGTCATATATCCATAAGGGTTTAAACAAAAGTATTATAATATACTTTGTTCTTCATCTTGCAGAGGTTCCTGCAACATGGTTACGACCTAATGAGGTGCCAGCAGGATAAACAAAAAATCGTCCAGTCCGTATTGGAGGAATTACATGAGTTTCATGGCGGGTCACATGACCACATGGCCATTCTCAAAAAATGGTCAGACTTGAAGAGGCGCCACATGGACCGGGTCACACAGATCCGCGATGAATTTCATCCAGGTAAGTTATTGGTGACAGTCATGTAAGGTGATATGTAATTAACCTTAGGGCAGATGTTGTTAAACCCAGACGCCATGTTGTGTGGTAACAATATATCACCACCGAAGGTATTCATAGTACTGTTGAAAAAAGACATTATTCCATCAAGTTAAACCATGGAATTAAAGTGGTGGTGTGGTGGGTTTCAAGGGGAAAGGGTGGTATTTTATAACTCAATTACCACTAAATTCCTGTGCTAGGCGTGGGGTTATCATAGTAATCACGTGTACTCCATCAGGCCCTTTTTTTAACATGAGATCTTCAGAATAATACAAAGGAAACACAAACAGCTAATTTTACCATGGTGGCAGCCCAGCTCACACTCAGTCCCCTGTAGTGCCAGCAAGACCCTTTAGTATAACATTATCCCATTGGTTAACTGTCTATATAAATAAATGTGTATTCATATACAATACAGCAGAGTACACAGAATGTGCATATGTTATTAGAAATCATTTTTACATATATAAACATTGTGTTATTATAGGATCTCCTCTACCATCTGTGCGCCCCAAGCGCACAAGGCGACAGGCCGCAGAGGAGGAGGAGGAAGAAGAGGAGGATGAAGAGGAGGATGCAGAGGAGGAGAGGGATAAGGAGCAGCCAGGGCCCTCCGACTTACCACCCCCAGCTCCTGAGGAGCTGCAACTTCCCCCCACCCAACCTCCTGGTGAATGCCATGATGCAGAAGAGGAGCAGGAGGATGACACAGCGCCTGTGATGACCATCAGTCAGGAGGGTAAATATGTGCACAACGATTAATGACATTTCAACAATAAGATGTAGATATAAAAAAGTACAGTATTTAATCCTAATTTTTTTTTTCTTATATCCTAACAGTTTTGAAAGAGATTCAGGAGAAATCCTATGTCATGGAGAGGACCAATCAAAAAGTCCTGTCCAATCGGCGCAAAATAAAAAAATTGGACCTCGAGAATGAACAGCTGTTACAACAGCAGAGAAAAAAATTTCAAGGAGCTGGCTGAGATTTACAAGCGCTTGAAAAAAATCCATGTAAATATTTATATTTTTGGTTATTAAACCTGTTATTCTTTTCAAATGTTTCCTTTCTTATTGAGATTCTTAGGTCTTTCAACACATCTAACTTCACATCTAACACATCAACATCAACACATCTAACTTCATAATAACCTAAAAACATTTCATACTATTATTTTATTTAACACAAATCTAATAAAAAACAAAATACACGGACACAGACACTACTAAACACAAACTAAACTGTTGAAAAATTACTATAACAAAAGCTACAATATATACATATATACATATATATATATATATATATATATATATATATATATATATAGATATAGATATAGAGAGAGAGCGAGAAAGAGAAAGAGAGTGCTGATTTGCTCTTGCAGATAGGCTAAAAGTTGCAGTAAAAAGGCCACAAACCAGGGTTTAACATAACGTTCAGTCATTTAGTCACACTTGCTGTTTGTTACGATCCGGTCTGGTAGCTTTTAGCGGATGCTGTTTGTGGATCCGCTGTGACAGAGAGGTCATGAAGCATTACTCAGCATGAAGGCAGCAGCAGTAGTATTCAAATATAAAGTAATTATCACACACACACACATTTACAAGCAGTAGTGGTAATAGTACTAGACAGCATCTAAACACTTGGGCAAGACTTGACAGCAGCAGTAGTGGTAATTGCAGCATATAGTGCCAAAGAACTTGTCACATAGGTATCTGAGCACTGGCAGCAGCAGTATAGTAGTAACAGTACCCAATAAAGTGTTGTATCACTTGTGGAAGAGGTGGCAGCAGCACAGCAGCAGCATTGGTAATTGTAGCATATAGTGCAAAGAACTTGTCACATAGGTATCTGAGCACTGGCAGCAGCAGTATAGTAGTAACAGTACACAATAAAGTGTTTTATCACTTGTGGAAGAGGTGGCAGCAGCACAGCAGCAGCATTGGTAATTGCAGCATATAGTGCCAAAGAACTTGTCACATAGGTATCTGAGCACTGGCAGCAGCAGTATAGTAGTAACAGTACACAATAAAGTGTTGTATCACTTGTGGAAGAGGTGGCAGCAGCACAGCAGCAGCATTTGGTAATTGTAGCATATAGTGTCCAAAGAACTTGTCACATAGGTATCTGAGCACTGGCAGCAGCAGTATAGTAGTAACAGTACACAATAAAGTGTTTATCACTTGTGGAAGAGGTGGCAGCAGCACAGCAGCAGCATTGAAATTGCAGCATATAGTGTCCAAAGAACTTGTCACATAGGTATCTGAGCACTGGCAGCAGCAGTATAGTAGTAAACAGTACACAATAAAGTGTTGTATCACTTGTGGAAGAGGTGGCAGCAGCACAGCAGCAGCATTTGAAATTGTAGCATATAGTGTCAAAGAACTTGTCACATAGGTATCTGAGCACTGGCAGCAGCAGTATAGTAGTAACAGTACACAATAAAGTGTTGTTATCACTTGTGGAAGAGGTGGCAGCAGCACAGCAGCAGCATTTGAAATTGTAGCATATAGTGTCAAAGAACTTGTCACATAGGTATCTGAGCACTGGCAGCAGCAGTCTAGTAGTAACAGTACACAATAAAGTGTTTTATCCCTTGTGGAAGAGGTGGCAGCAGCACAGCAGCAGCATTGGTAATTGTAGCATATAGTGCCAAAGAACTTGTCACATAGGTATCTGAGCACTGGCAGCAGCAGTATAGTAGTAACAGTACACAATAAAAGTGTTTTATCACTTGTTATGGCACAGCACAGCAGCAGCATTGGTGTAGATAGTGCCAGAACTTGTCACATAGGCTGAGCAGGCAGCAGCAGTATAGTAGTAACAGTACATAAAGTGTTGTAACTTGTGGAGAGGTGGCATTGGTATTGTAGCATGTGCCAAAGAACTTGTCACATAGGTATCTGAGCACTGGCAGCAGCAGTATAGTATTAACAGTACACAATAAAGTGTTGTATCACTTGTGGAAGAGGTGGCAGCAGCACAGCAGCAGCATTGGTAATTGCAGCATATAGTGCCAAAGAACTTGTCACATAGGTATCTGAGCACTGGCAGCAGCAGTATAGTAGTTAACAGTACACAATAAAGTGTTGTATCACTTGTGGAAGAGGTGGCAGCAGCACAGCAGCAGCATTTGGTAATTGCAGCATATAGTGTCCAAAGAACTTGTCACATAGGTATCTGAGCACTGGCAGCAGCAGTATAGTAGTAACAGTACACAATAAAGTGTTGTATCACTTGTGGAAGAGGTGGCAGCAGCACAGCAGCAGCATTTGAAATTGTAGCATATAGTGTCAAAGAACTTGTCACATAGGTATCTGAGCACTGGCAGCAGCAGTATAGTAGTAACAGTACACAATAAAGTGTTGTATCACTTGTGGAAGAGGTGGCAGCAGCACAGCAGCAGCATTGGTAAATTGTAGCATATAGTGCCAAAGAACTTGTCACATAGGTATCTGAGCACTGGCAGCAGCAGTATAGTATTAACAGTACACAATAAAGTGTTGTATCACTTGTGGGAAGAGGTGGCAGCAGCACAGCAGCAGCATTGGTAATTGTAGCATATAGTGCCAAAGAACTTGTCACATAGGTAAGTGAGCACTAGCAGCAGCAGCAGCATAGTAGTACCAGTACACAACTAAGTGTTTTTTTCACTCGTGGTCGTGGAAGAGGTGGCAGCAGCATAGGAGCAGCAGCATTGATAATTGTAGCATATAGTGCCAAAGAACTTCACACATAAGTATCTGAGCACTGGCAGAAGCAGCAGCATAGTAGTACCAGTACACAATTAAGTGTTTTTTTCACTCGTGGTCGTGGAAGAGGTGGCAGCAGGATAGCAGCAGCGTTGATAATTGTAGCATATAGTGCCAAAGAACTTGTCACATAGGTAAGTGAGCACTGGCAGCAGCAGCAGTGTAGTAGTACCAATACACAACTAAGTGTTTTTTTTCACTCGTGGTCGTGGAAGAGGTGGCAGCAGCATAGGAGCAGCAGCATTGATAATTGTAGCATATAGTGCCAAAGAACTTGACACATAAGTATATGAGCACTGGCAGCAGCAGCAGTGTAGTAGTACCAGTACACAATTAAGTGTTTTTTTTCACTCGTGGTCGTGGAAGAGGTGGCAGCAGGATAGCAGCAGCGTTGATAATTGTAGCATATAGTGCCAAAGAACTTGTCACATAGGTAAGTGAGCACTGGCAGCAGCAGCAGTGTAGTAGTACCAGTACACAACTAAGTGTTTTTTTTCACTCGTGGTCGTGGAAGAGGTGGCAGCAGCATAGGAGCAGCAGCATTGATAATTGTAGCATATAGTGCCAAAGAACTTCACACATAAGTATCTGAGCACTGGCAGAAGCAGCAGCATAGTAGTACCAGTACACAACTAAGTGTTTCTTTCACTCGTGGTCGTGGAAGAGGTGGCAGCAGCATAGGAGCAGCAGCATTGATAATTGTAGCATATAGTGCCAAATAACTTGACACATAAGTATATGAGCACTGGCAGCAGCAGCAGTGTAGTAGTACCAGTACACAATTAAGTGTTTTTTTCACTCGTGGTCGTGGAAGAGGTGGCAGCAGGATAGCAGCAGCGTTGATAATTGTAGCATATAGTGCCAAAGAACTTGTCACATAGGTAAGTGAGCACTGGCAGCAGCAGCAGTGTAGTAGTACCAGTACACAACTAAGTGTTTTTTTCACTCGTGGTCGTGGAAGAGGTGGCAGCAGCATAGGAGCAGCAGCATTGATAATTGTAGCATATAGTGCCAAAGAACTTCACACATAAGTATCTGAGCGCTGGCAGAAGCAGCAGCATAGTAGTACCAGTACACAACTAAGTGTTTCTTTCACTCGTGGTCGTGGAAGAGGTGGCAGCAGCATAGGAGCAGCAGCATTGATAATTGTAGCATATAGTGCCAAAGAACTTGACACATAAGTATCTGAGCACTGGCAGAAGCAGCAGCATAGTAGTACCAGTACACAACTAAGTGTTTCTTTCACTCGTGGTCGTGGAAGAGGTGGCAGCAGCATAGGAGCAGCAGCATTGATAATTGTAGCATATAGTGCCAAAGAACTTGACACATAAGTATCTGAGCACTGGCAGAAGCAGCAGCATAGTAGTACCAGTACACAACTAAGTGTTTCTTTCACTCGTGGTCGTGGAAGAGGTGGCAGCAGCATAGGAGCAGCAGCATTGATAATTGTAGCATATAGTGCCAAAGAACTTGACACATAAGTATATGAGCACTGGCAGCAGCAGCAGTGTAGTAGTACCAGTACACAATTAAGTGTTTTTTTTCACTCGTGGTCGTGTGAAGAGGTGGCAGCAGGATAGCAGCAGCGTTGATAATTGTAGCATATAGTGCCAAAGAACTTGTCACATAGGTAAGTGAGCACTGGCAGCAGCAGCAGTGTAGTAGTACCAGTACACAACTAAGTGTTTTTTTTCACTCGTGGTCGTGGAAGAGGTGGCAGCAGCATAGGAGCAGCAGCATTGATAATTGTAGCATATAGTGCCAAAGAACTTCACACATAAGTATCTGAGCGCTGGCAGAAGCAGCAGCATAGTAGTACCAGTACACAACTAAGTGTTTCTTTCACTCGTGGTCGTGGAAGAGGTGGCAGCAGCATAGGAGCAGCAGCATTGATAATTGTAGCATATAGTGCCAAAGAACTTGACACATAAGTTATCTGAGCACTGGCAGAAGCAGCAGCATAGTAGTACCAGTACACAACTAAGTGTTTCTTTCACTCGTGGTCGTGGAAGAGGTGGCAGCAGCATAGGAGCAGCAGCATTGATAATTGTAGCATATAGTGCCAAAGAACTTGACACATAAGTATCTGAGCACTGGCAGAAGCAGCAGCATAGTAGTACCAGTACACAATTAAGTGTTTTTTTCACTCGTGGTCGTGGAAGAGGTGGCAGCAGGATAGCAGCAGCGTTGATAATTGTAGCATATAGTGCCAAAGAACTTGTCACATAGGTAAGTGAGCACTGGCAGCAGCAGCAGTGTAGTAGTACCAGTACACAATAAAGTGTTTTTTTTCACTCGTGGTCGTGGAAGAGGTGGCAGCAGGATAGCAGCAGCGTTGATAATTGTAGCATATAGTGCCAAAGAACTTGTCACATAAGTATCTGAGCACTGGCAGAAGCAGCAGCATAGTAGTACCAGTACACAATTAAGTGTTTTTTTTCACTCGTGGTCGTGGAAGAGGTGGCAGCAGCACCAGCAGTAGTAAGAAAGTGGCAAATCTCACAGACAAAAGGTAACAGCACCAGTATGAGTAATATATCGGTACATAATCACTCAGCCTTTTGGCATTAGCAGTAGGAGCCCATATAGTGCCAAAATTACAAAAGCTTGAAATTGCATTAGCATGGTGATTACATTTGAAAAGCAGAATGACACAGGCCTTAAGTAGCTGTGGCACCGGGTGGAGTTTTTGGGTTGTGTTTTGCACGCCACAGGCTTTTCAAAAAAACAAAAAAATTATCCACCTTCTTCCCAGCAGCAGCATAAGGAAAGGGAGATGCACTGTGATGTAAGGGAGAGGGGGAACTCCACTTCTGATGGTGGGGTAGGATGGTGGGGTGGCCTTTGACATCGAATGTAAGGGGAGGGGATGCGCTGGACATATAATATTACAGATATAACCGGCCCTTTTGAGGGCAACCATAATGCTGATGCGGACCACGATGAAATTGAGTTTGACACCCCTGGTATAAAGAGATAGGAGAGGTATTGGTAACTGACAAGGGACCATTCAGCGCCCTGAAGCGACGGCGGGGTGCCAGAAAGTCACCGCCGATCCAGGACTCATTCATTTTGATGAATGTGAGTCTGTCCACGGAGTCTGTGGACAGACGGGTCCTCTTGTCCGTGACCACCCCACCTGCCGCGCTGAATGTCCGCTCAGATAGTACGCTGGAGGGGGGGCAAGACAATAACTCCAGCGCATACTGAGCGAGCTCGCGGCAGGTGTCCAATCTGGCAACCCAGTACTCCATGGGGTCGTCGGTGCTCATACTGTCAGAAGCACTGACGGACCCCATGTAGTCTGCCACCATGTGGGCCAGCCGCTGGTGGTGATGGCTGCTGCTGCTGCTGCTGCTGCTGGTACTGGGTCGCTCAGTTTGCATGAACATCCTCATCTCACCCATTAGGTCCCCTGCTCGGCTGCTGATGTTGCTGCTGGGTGCAGCCACCTGCTGGGTGAGATGAGGGGGGACAACTGGAGGCCGGGGGACTTGCCTGCTCCAAACGGCTGACTAGGCATGCCTGCAGTTCCTCCATCCGGGGCTGCCTCCGTCTGGCTGGGAGGAACTGCTCCAGTTTCCCCTTAAATCTGGGATCTACAAGGGTGGCCAGCCAAAACTCGTCCCTCTCCTTGATGGCTTTAACCCGGGGGTCCCTCCTGAGGCATCTCAGCATGTGGGCAGCCATGGGGAAGAGCACAGCCCGCTGTGACTCCTCATGGCTGCCTGGGTCCATGACGTCCGCTTCCTCGTCATGGAGGCGCTGCTGTTCGCGGTCAGTCATGCCAAACCCCCGGACTATCGGTGCCCCCAACACCGGCTCTCCCTCCTGACCAGGCCCTGACTCCAGGACGCCACCAGTCACCTCCTGATCATCATCATGATCCTCCTCCTCCTCCTCGTCCTGGGCCTGGTCTTGGTGGAGCAGTGTTGCCTCCTCCTGCTCCACCAAGGCACTCTCCCCAGCTCCGAGCAGGCGATCTAGTGCCCTGTCCAGCAGGAACACTATAGGGAGCACGTCGTTGAGGCCGACATGCTCCCTGCTCACCATCTTGGTCGCCTGCTCAAAAGGGGCCAACACATGGCAGACCTGGTGTATCTGCCCCCACTCCAGACTGGTGATGTACGGGAGTGTGTGTTGTGATGGCCCGCCAGTGCCTTGCTCAGCAGGTACTCCTTCACCGCCCTTCGCTGCTCCCACAACCTCTCCAGCATGTAGAGGCTGGAGTTCCACCGCGTCACACTGTCCACAATCAGCCTGTGAAGGGGCAGGCTGTTGTCCCGCTGCAACTTTGACAGGGACGCGGTAGCGGTTGGGGAGCGCCTGAAGTGGCTGGCAATCCTGCGTACCCTTAGCACTATGTCACTCAACCCGGGATAGGTGCGCAGGAACTTCTGCACCACTAGGTTGAGGACATGTGCCAGACAGGGCACGTGTGTCAGACTGCCAGCCTGGAGGGCGGAGAGGAGGTTGCTGCCATTGTCACAGACAACCAGACCTGCTTGGAGCCTTCGGGGTGTCAGCCACTTCTGGACCTGAGCCTGAAGTGCGCTCAGCACTTCTCGTCCAGTGTGTCTCCGTTCCCCTAAACTAACAAGCTGGAGCACGGCCTGACAGCGCACGTGCCCCACACTTGAATAGCTACGGGGGCGCTTGCTGGGAGGCTCAGCAGCTGCGGAGACAGTGGCTTGAGGGAGACCAGCACTTCTCCCCTGGACACCCCGGGGCGGCACCACAAAATCAGATGCCGCCAATCCCTCCCCGGCGCCTCGGAGGGAAACCCAATGGGCCGTGAAGCTTATGTAGCGCCCCTGCCCATGCCTGCTGGTCCAGCCATCCATTGTCAGATGCACCCTGTTGCTGACAGCATGATCCAGCGACAGGGTTACATTCTGCACAATGTGCTGGTGTAGGGCAGGGACACCAGTCCTGGCAAAGAAATGGCGGCTGGGGACACGCCATTGGGGTTGGGCCTGCTCCAACATCTGCCTGAAGGGGTTGCAGTCCACTATGTTAAAGGGAAGCAGATGTTGGGCAATAACCCTTGCCAGGAGCCCATTGAGGGAACGCACACGTCGGTCTGAAGGGGGGAAGGGAGTGTTGCGTTCAAAAGGCGTCAGAAAGAGACGCCTGGCGCCGGACGGCAGTGCGGGACACCGAAGAGGAGGGTGATGATGTGGAGGTCTGGCTGTCGGTAGCAGTACCTCTACTAGAGGGAGCGGGGGGGCATGACCTGCTGGTAGCCGATGAAGCTGTGGCAGGGGCTGCTGTACCCTGCACACTTGTGGTGGTGGCGCTGCTACCACCAGCACGCTTCATCTGGTCATGCTCCTGCCAGTGATTAATCCGCAGGTGCTGGTTGAGTGCCGTGGTACCCACCCGAGCCAAACACTTCCCTCTCTTCACCTTGGCACGACAGAGCTGGCAGATGGCTACTGTCGGGTTATCTGCTACCAAGGTGAAGTAGGCCCAGAGAGGTGACTTCAGCGTCGCCCTCCTGTCAGATGGGGTGACGCTGACTTCCACCTGCTGGGACTCGGTGCGCACAGGTGGAGCTGCCTGCTGCTGCTGCTGCTGCTGCTGCTGCTGCTGACACCTCCTGCTGCCATCACCAGTGGAGACCCTGACGTTGGTCTCCCTGGTGACCTGGCGCACCGTTTCCCCAGGGTGCCTACCTTCCTCGTCGTCACTGATGCTGTGAACCGACGAGGCAGGTGGCACCCATGTTGGGTCACCCTCCTCTTCGCCCCCAGATATGTCAGACCCAGGGCTGACATGTGGGTGGTCTGAAGGAGACATCTGACATGGAGCCGCTAGCCTGGCTCCGATGTCCCCTCACAGACGCATGGGTCTGACTAGGTGCTGGTGTTTCCTGCAGAAAACCACCAGCACCACCATGAAGGGAGGTCTCTGGGCTACTGACAGCCAGTACCCCATCCTCCTCCTCCTCCATTAACCCTTCAAAAAGGTCCTGACCATCAGCACATAAATCAATGTCTGCATGATCGAGGGCCTCCCCCAAGATATCCATGTCACTTTCACCATCAAACAGCATGAGGCTGGACTCGCTGGGGCTGGGTACTAAAGGCACCGGTGTACTGATGGTGGTGGTGCTACTTGGTGATGGACTGAGTGGCACTGCTGTGCCCCATGTACTCCACCACTGCTGGAGCCTGTGAAGGCAATATCGGGCGGCTGCCCGAAGTAAAAAAACTCCCGGATGAGGCGGACTCCCCTTCCACCCGATCCTCTACCAGTAGTAGGGGCGCGAGAGGTACCCCGTGCTGGCAGCGACCCAGCACTGGAGTAACTCCCCTACCCCTGCTGCCACGACCACGGATGCTGCTCATGCTGATATGGGGGGGTGGGTAAACTTTATTGGGGGGGGGGGTAAATGTGATAATAGAAAAAACAGGCGCGCAGACAAACAACTAGTAGCTATGCCACTAAACAACAATTAAACGAAAGGTAAATTTTTTAAATTTTTTTTTTTTTTTAAACTAACTAACTGACTGACAGACAACAGACAAAAACTGACTGGGCAACGAATAAGAGCAATAAAGAAACTAATATAGATAGAACAGTGACTCTGCTAACACAGCAGAGCCAGAGATCTGAATAAACTAAAAATAACTTTTTTTTTTTTTTTTTTTTTTTATAAAACAGATAACTATCTAACTAAATAAACACACTAAACTAAGCTAGCTAGCTTACAGAGGTGTACAAGTACACTCAAACCTATCTATCTAACACTAAATGAAACTGGAACACAAACACACAAATAGTAGCTTTAAAAAAAGCTGTTTGGTCTCTTCTTGCTTTTAAAAAAGCAGTTTAGAAATATAAGCACTAGCAGCTGCTAATACTCAAATGAACTGAACACTGAACAGGAGCACAGAACTGAAAGGCACTGCAATGCTGATGCAATATAACACAGAGCACAGAAACACTTCTCCCTCTATATCCACCTTGTGAATCTGCAATGAGCACATGCTGGCACTTAGTTTATATAATGGTCGTGAGGCAGCTTCCTATTGGTTGATGTGGAGGTTGCTAACCTCTGACACCTGTGGAAATGGAACTCTGATTGGCTGTGATGTGAATGAAGGGCGGGAAAAAAAAATCGCGCGATATTGCTATTGCCGAATATTCGCATTGCGAATATTCGGCAGCATAAAAGGATCACATGCGCTACTCGGCCCAGGGTCCCTCTAATCATACCACCATTGCTTTTACACGTCGATGGAGATCACTAGCATGTGATCTGTGTTAAAAAAAATTTGAGAAAAATCCGAATATTCGACATTGCGAATATTCGGCACAATATTCGAGATATTGCGCGATTTCTCGAATATGCAATATTCGAGCCGAATATTCGCAATTCGAATATTCGTGAGCAACACTAATAAGCAGTACATATCACATCAGTTGGAAGAACCTTGTACAGAAAGGCAGGTGGCATCATACATTAGCATAGAACAACAGTCAAAATCACCCAATTATTAGTTGGTAGCCTTCTACTATCAATATTAGACATGTGCAGACTGGAATATTTTGTTTCGTTTTCGTTTGGAAAATAAATTTATTTAGTTACTCCCTCCCGAAAATCAGTTTTGATTTATGTCGTATTCGTCGGGAAAGTTTTCGTCCGAAAACGATGATTTTCAATGCTTTGTCCAATTTTCGTCGTTTAATTCATCAAAGCATTGAAAATCGTCGTTCTGAATACAGTGAATAGGTAGGAATTGAACGACGAACATTCGACAAAGCATCGAAAATCGTCGAATTTTCGTTGTTCAATTTCTACCTATTCACTGTATTCAGAACAACGATTTTCGATGCTTTGTCGAATTGAACGACGAAAATTCGACAAAGCATCGAAAATCGTCGAATTTTCGTTGTTCAATTTCTACCTATTCACTGTATTCAGAACAACGATTTTCGATGCTTTGTCGAATTGAACGACGAAAATTCGACAAAGCATCGAAAATCGTCGGATCTGAACGAAAACGAAAATAAAGCATTTTTTATGTCGGGTCTTTCGGTTTTCGTTTCTTGCGCTTTCGTTCGTTAAAACGATAACGAAAATACACGATTTTCAGACGAAAATGCATTCTAACGAAAACGAATGCACATGTCTAATCAATATATTGTAGTTGATTGCACTCTTTTACTTTACTCTTTTAGGACCCAGCTCCTCCCCTTCCCTCTTGCCTCCTGGGATCACTCTCATACATAGGGAACACTCCTATGAGATAATCAGGTAATTAGCCCTCTTTGTGCCTCATAAGAGGCGGAGTTTTATATCTGTTTCTCTATAAATGTTTTTATTATTTCATTGTAAACCTGCTATGACTAAGGCTCTCGCCAAAACGCGTCAGTGTGTTACTTTTTAATGCTCATATGTAGCCAATACATTTTTGCATCAAGGACTTTGAAGTTTCCAGCTCTACTCTTTTATACAGCTTTCTACATATATAGTTTACTGGTGAACAACAATGGGTCCATCTAAAGAAGCAAAGGAGCAATTTAGCTCTAATTAAAAGTAGAGTATATCACAACTCAATGTTTACTTTTCATTCACATACATTTTCATACACAACACCTCTGCTAGTAGCCTCTTTAGTACATAACACAGCTGCAGAATGCCAGAGTCTTTTCCAATTGCCATAATAAAGCAACTTGTGCTTGATATGCCTGCATTAGTATGCGAATCTAGGGCACTGCATTGTCCCGGGAGACAAATTCTACCTCTTTCATAATGTAAGATGCTAGATATATATATCTTGTTGTATAAGGATGACCTTAATATTACGAAATTTAGAGAAGAGGTTTTTTCTGTTCTTTTAGAAGACAGAGGAAAATTAGATATATTCATGTATATTCCTTAACCACTTCCATACCAGGCACTTACGCACCTTCCTGCCCAAGCCAATTTTCAGTTTTCAGCACTGTCGCACTTTGAATGACAATTGCGCAGTCATGCTACACTGTACCCAAACAAAATTGGCGTCCTTTTTCCCCACAAATTGAGCTTTCTTTTGGTGGTATTTGTTCGCCTCTGCGATTTTTTTTTTTTTTTGCGCAACAACTAAAAAAAGACTGAACATTTTGAAAAAAAATTAAGTTTTTTTTTCTGTAATTTTTTTTAAAATAAGTATGTTTTCTCGTTCAATTATGGGCAACGATGAGGTGGCACTGATGGGCACCGATAAGGTAGTACTGATGGGCACTGATGAGGTGGCACTGATAGGAGGCGCTGGTATGCGGCACTGATGGGCACTCATAGGCGGCACTGATGGGCACGCATAGGCGGCACTGATGGGCGGCACTGATGGGCACTCATAGGCGGCACTGGGCACTCATAGGCGGCACATATGGGCATTCATGGGCGGCACATATGGGAGGCACTGATGGGTACTTATGGGTGGCACAGATGGGCACTGATAGGTGGGCACTGGGCATGGATTGGCACTGTGGGGTGGCACTGATGGACACTGAGGGGTGGCACTGATGCATCCATGTTGCCAATCAGTGCCCATGTGTGGGCACTGATTGGCATCTTTTTTTTTACTGTCATTTATTTTTTTTTATTTTTTTTACGATTTATTTTTGCCCCTTTTTTTTTTTTTTATTCCCTGGTGGTCTAGTGTGAGCATTCCCTGGTGGCCCAGTGTGGCGATCCGAGGGGGGGGGGGCTGCACTGATAAACAATCAGCGCGAACCCCCCCTGTCAGGAGAGCCGCCGATCGGCTTTCCTGTACTCGCATCTATCAGACGCGAATGAGGAAGAGCCGTCAACGGCTCTTCCTGTTTACATCGTGATCAGCCGTGATTGGACACGGCTGATCACGTGGTAACGAGGCTCTGCCGGAGACTCGTTACCAAGATCGGGGATGCAGGGTGTCAGACTGACACCCCGCATCACCGATCGCCGCGATGCGTGCCCCTGGGGGCGCGCAGCAGCTCAATATCCTGGCGACGTCATATGACGTCAAGTCAGGAACTAGTAACCACTTTAACGCCGTCAATATGTCATTGGCGGGCGGCAAGTGGTTAAATAAGAGATCCAGGCATTGCAGAGTTACATTTGTAAAGTTTGGACCAATGTAACTATGCATATACTATACCTGTGGGATCCCGCAGTAAGCTGAAAAGTACTGTAGTAGGCGCCGCTACTCCAGTGACCAACACTAGCTTCTGGGTTACCTGATGAGAAACTGTCCTGCTGCATTCTGAACAAAGGGGCTGCGCACAGGCGCCATATAGAGAATGTTTTGCATTTTCTCAATCAATGGAAAGTATTCTGTGACAGGAAGTGGTGGATTGCGTGACATCATTACCACGCCTCTCCACCTCACCCGCTCAAAGAACATTTTGCATCCACTGTGAAAATGCACAGCGATCTCTAAATGAGTTTATAATGCAGCAAGGCAGCCGTTCAGCATGGAACCTGGAAGAAAGTGGAAATCACTGGAGTCACAGAGTATATTACAGTTATTTCCAGCTTCTAAAGGGATCCCACAGGTATGGTATATGCATAGTTATATTGCTCCAAGCCGGACCAATGTAACTGTTAAAATATTATGGCCGAAACAACTAATCGATTAATAGACAACTAATCGATTATGGAATTAATCGATTACAATTTTCATAATCAATTAATCGGCCAGTAACATAATGGGGTTAAAACAACTAAAATTAGCCCTTTTATAGTACAAAAAAGAAAATCGCTACTGTAAATATTACTTTCACTGTCCCACAGTAAAAAAATTAACCCCTTACAGTAGCGATTATTTACTCTTTTTGTACTTTATTTTTAACCCCCATTATGTTATTTAACATCTCAGGCCGGGTCACACCTCTGTTTTTGGTGCTTTTTGCAGAAACACACTACAGATTATTTACATGTTTTCCTATGGGACACGTTCACATCCATGATTTTTTTTCAGCTGCTGCGTATTTGGAAAGGGGCGGTGTCTTTTTAACGCAAAACGGTGCTATTTCATTTTTTTGGTTCAATATACTTCAATGGAGAAGCTGCAGAAAAGCATGTAATGTGTTTTTGCGGCAATTTGTCTTTTGTAATCTGCACAACAACAAATTGGCCTGTAAAAATGTTATTTATTTTTTTGTAAGGCTATTATCCGATTAATCGAAACAATAATCGGCCAACTAATCGATTATTAAAATAATCGTTAGTTGCAGCCCTAAAAAATATCCATACCTGGAAAGGTATGCAAGTGCAAGACCTAGTTGTATTTTTTGCCAGGAACTCTGCTTTAAGTTGGAAATCTTGGAAGTCACCAGACTCCAGTCTCTAAGAAATTAAGAGATGCATAAACTGGACCATGGCCAATCAAAAGAGAACATTAAAGCTGAAATCTGATCTTATATGAACCATTTCCCACCACCAGCTTTTACATCCATAATGGAGCACTTAGGACTGTGGGTTATATGTGTTTCATAGGTTTGAACAAGCCCTAGAGACAATAAGGCCCTGTTCACACAGGAGCGGGAGGTGCGGTGGCGGTATAGCGCGGTACTCCCGCAGAATTGCCGCGGTATTCGGCCGCTAGCGGTGCAGTTTTAACCCCTGCTAGCGGCCTCTGCAGAGGCGCATTGCCAGTAGGGTGACCACATCTCCAAACTGCCATTCAGGGACACCCCCACCCCCCCCCCCCCAAAAAAAGGTGATTTTTGGAGAAAAAAATACGACTTTTGGGGCAGTTGTTGCACAAAGCGCGTCGTGGGGAACAGTGGACAGGTCTTAAATTGCGCTAAATATTGGCTTAAAGGGGGTGTTATTAAAGAGAGTTTGGGATGACTTATATAGTGCAGAATGTGGTAATGTTAAATACGGAATGCAGAGTGTATGGCGGGGGTAATATGTACATAGTGGGGTGGATAAGGGGACAGTGTGACAGTGGGATGGATAAAGGGACAGTTAGTGTAAACGGAGGGACAGTAGGGTGGACGGAGGGACAGTAGGGTGGACGGAGGGACAGTAGGGTGGACGGAGGGACAGTGGGGTGGATGGAGGGACAGTGGGGTGGATGTAGGGACAATGGGGTGGATGTAGGGATAGAAGGACAGTGGGGTGGACAGAGGGACAGTGAGGTGGACAGAGGGACAGTGGGGTGGATGTAGGGATAGAAGGACAGTGGGGTGGACAGAGGGACAGTGGGGTGGACAGAGGGACAGTGGGGTGGATGTAGGGATAGAAGGACAGTGGGGTGGACGGAGGGACAGTGGGGTGGACAGAGGGACAGTGGGGTGGACGGAGGGACAGTGGGGTGGATGTAGGGACAATGGGGTGGATGTAGGGATAGAGGGACAGTGGGGTGGACAGAGGGACAGTGAGGTGGACAGAGGGACAGTGGGGTGGATGTAGGGATAGAAGGACAGTGGGGTGGATAGAAGGACAGTGGGGTGGATAGAAGGACAGTGGGGTGGATAAAAGGACAGTGGGTGGATAGAGGGACAGTGGGGTGGATGGAGGGATAGAAGGACAGTGAGGTGAATAAAAGGACAGTGGGGTGGATAGAGGGACAGTGGGGTGGATAGAGGGACAATGGGGTAGATAGAGGGACAGTGGGGTGGATAGAGGGACAGTGGGGTGGATGGGGGGACAGTGGGGTGGATAGAGAGACAGCGGGATAAAGGGACAGTGGGGTGGATGGAAGGATAGAGGGACAGTGGGGTGGATGTAGGGATAGAGGGACAGTGGGGTGGATGGAGGAACAGTGGGGTGGATGGAGGGACAGTGGGGTGGATGGGGGGACAGTGGGGTGGATGGGGGGACAGTGGGGTGGATGGGGGGGCAGTGGGGTGAATAGAGGGACAGTGGGGTGGATGGGTGGATAGAGGGACAATGGGGTGGATGAAGGGACAGTGGGATGGATCAGAGGCGGCTCTAGACTTTGTGAGGCCTTAGGCAAAACTTGACATGGGACCCCCACTCACACCCATGATGGGAAAAATAATTCAAGGACAAAAGCCTCTTCCGCACAACCCTGGCCGGTGGTTGGGGGGTCTGCGGGAATCTGGAAGACCCCAGATCCTGCTTTTTAATAACTAAAGGGTAGGGTGACATTGCCTGGTGAACCTGCCCCTTTGTGACATCATTGACAGTGGGCATGCTGGGTCATTGATGTCACAAGGGGTGGTGTCATCGATATTCACTGGTTGTTAAGGGCGCTGGTGGCCCCTCTCCTGAGTCAGGGCTTTTAACACTGCCTGGGCACAGCAGCGTTAAAGCGGATCTCCACCCTAAAGTGAAGATCCGCTGATCGGAACCCTCCCCCCTCCGGTGTCACATTTGACACCTTTCAGGGGGGTGCAGATACCTGTCTAAAGACAGGTATCCGCACCCACTTCCGGCCCGCAGTCTCGGGCAAAAGACGGGCTTTTCCCGTTGTGTGCTGGGAACTCTCGGCTCCCAGCACACAGCGGGAGCCAATCGCGGGCGCAGCGCGACTCGCGCATGCGCCGTAGGGAACCGGGCAGTGAAGCCGGAGCGCTTCACTTCCTGGTTCCCTCGCCGTGGATGGAGGGGGGAGCAGCAGGGTGACGAGCGATCGCTCATCCTCTGCTGCGGACGCCGCTGGACTCCAGGACAGGTAAGTGTCCTAATATTAAAAGTCAGCAGCTGCAGTATTTGTTGCTGCTGGCTTTTAATATTTATTTTTGGTGAACCATCCGCTTTAAGGTCCCCTGTCCCTCAAAACTGGGGTAATGCATTGGGTAAGTTAGGTGACCGTGAGGCCCCCGTAAGTGCGAGGCCTTAGGCAATCGCCTAATTTGCCTAATTAAAGAGCCGCCTCTGGGATGGATGGAGGGACAGTGGTGCTCAGTGATAGGATGTACACATACCTCTCTCCTGCTGTCACATTCTGCTGTGGGTTGTACTATAGCAGGGGTGGCAGTGGAGGGCAGTATAATAGGAGGGGTGGCAGACTGGCAGTGGAGGGCAGTATAATAGGAGGGGTGGCAGACTGGCAGTGGAGGGCAGTATAATAGGAGGGGTGGCAGACTGGCAGTGGAGGGCAGTATAATAGGAGGGGTAAAAGTGGAGGGCAGACAGTATGTTGGGAGGGGGTAAAAGTGGAGGGCAGTATAATGTACAGCATGACTGGAGGTGTGCAGTGTATGGGACGGAGTGACCATGAGTCTGTCTCAGTCAGGGCAGTGCAGGGAGCATTTAGCTTACCTTTTTTTAGCGCAGGAACAGCCATCAGGGAAGAGGCGGAGTCAGGGGCAGAGTAGGGGCGGAGTCGGGGGCGGAGCTTAGGCACGAGGAGGAATCCTCCACTGGCTCGCTCAGAATGCTGGGGCTCGACTCTCCTCCTCGTCGTGACGTCACTGGTTGTTAGACGCTAGTCGGGCTATGCCCTAGCAACCAGTTGTTTTGGCAGTGAGCCAGGCAGCGTCTGGGGGGGAAATCAAGCGATCTCGCCGGACAGAACTAGCCCAGCGGGCAGTGAGGGACAGTGGCAATGCGGCGGCAAGGGGGCAATTCCGGGACAATGTATTGTCCCGGATCGAAGGTGCCCGGGACTAGGGACAAAGTGATCAATTACGGGACAATCCCGGGCAGTCCGGGACACGTGGTCACCCTAATTGCCAGTGGTATAGCCGTGGTGTCCCATTGTTTCCGATGGGAAGGAGTGGTGGAGGAGCGGTAAACACATCGCTCCAAAGATACTGCTGGCAGGACTTTTGGAGTGGTCCCACCAGCGTATCACCTCAGTGTGAAAGCACTCGGCTGTCACACTGAGACTGCAGGGCAGGAGTTTTTCAGGCAGTATTTAGGCACTATTTTTAGCGCTAAACCGCCTGAAAAACTCCTCAGTGTGAAAGGGGTCTAATGGATTCTCCTTGTGTTTTTTTACATGATAGCTAAAACAAGATAAACTGCACAGGTGGGAATGCGGACTTTTGGATATGCAGCTTCTTTATCTTTTATGCCTACTGTATTTTCTAGACATGTGCATTCGTTTTCGTTAGAATGCATTTTCGTCCTAAAATCTGTTTTTTTCGTTATCGTTTTAACAAACAATAACGAAAGTGCAAGAAACGAAAACCGAAAGATCCGACATAAAAAATGCTTTATTTTCGTTTTCGTTGCGGTAAAAATTCGATATAGAGAGATTCGACATTATAGGGAAAATATTCCACATCATAGAGAAAAGATTTGTCATTATAGAAATAATAGATTCGACATTACAGAGAATAGATTTTGATTTATGAGACGTAAAGATTCGACGTTCCGTCGAATATTCGTTTGTTCATTCACCAGCAACCTAAAAGATTCGACGTTACGTTGAACATTCTTTTTGGCTATTTGACAGAAACCAAGTATTATTGGATTTTCGGACGAAAGCTATTCCCCAACGAAAAACTAAATAAATCAAAACGATTTACGGGAGTAACTAAATAAATGTATTTTCCAAACGAAAACGAAAA
The DNA here is from genome assembly GCA_029574335.1 of Rana kukunoris. Taxonomy (NCBI): domain Eukaryota; kingdom Metazoa; phylum Chordata; class Amphibia; order Anura; family Ranidae; genus Rana; species Rana kukunoris. The sequence continues at coordinate 636,638,168 of CM056049.1, read as the reverse complement.
AACGAAACAAAATATTCCAGTCTGCACATGTCTAGTATTTTCCAGTTTAAGTTGCTCCAGGTTTTCTGTTTCATGGTGGCTTCCTTGTCTTACAAACTGCAAAACATAAAAAATCTCTGCACTTAGGTATATCCCCCTCTCTGATTAGCTCCTAACACCAAATAAGCTTGTGATACCAAGCCAGAAAGTACACAACTCTAGTCCCTGCATACAAGGGTGGCACCATAGGATGATGCAAGATAAGGAAGCCATATGTATACAAAATAGTGCAGCACAACTCCCTATATTTCCCAATCACAAAATAGTGTTAATAACACATGAAATGAAATCAATGTAACATGCAAGTTTTTTAATATTGTGAATCAGTCCCAAAGAGTATTAAATAAAAGTGTTTAGTGCCAAGTGTTTACGACCAAAGTGAAAAAAATAACAAAACAAAATTGTCCATTAGAAAAACACACAAATATTCCAGAGGTCTTGCAGCAATAAAAGTCTTCTGGCTAAACACCCAGTGTGTCAAACTGATTTCCATCAATCAGTGACGAAGGTGTGTGTTATGATGGGGCTGGGCTTACGAGAGTGACGTCATCACGCACCGCTAATAAATAGATGATTGGGACAAACTTAGCGCAGCCCATAGAAACCCTGTTTGCTTGTCACCTATGTACTGTGTAGCCTGTTCGGCATGCAGTTTGGTGTAAGTGTAAATTTTTTGTGCTGAATAAATTCTTCTTTATGGTTTTTACGCTCTTGAAGGGTTTCATGCCTTTCATCTCTGACAGACATTGTGGTTGTTGTGTCTGGAGCACAGACATGTCATTGGCGGGGGGTAGGCCAGATTAACTCTAACCCTAGACTCACATCTATACGGCTGCGTTTGATGCCGTTTTTAGGTGCGTTTTGTGTTTTTGAACCTGATTTTTTTTATGCGTTTTATGCCTTTTGTGTTTTTATTTTTTTCTCTTTAGCAAACTGTGATAGCTGGTTGTTAAGTAGCAGGCCAAAGAGCCAGCCGCCGTGTCCTTGTAAACCGATAAGTCATCAGCTGCTTTTTTTTCCCCTTATTCGTTAAACTAGATGGACTTGTTTCTTTTTTCAAACAGACTGACTGAACAACAGCTGAATAAAAAAAAGAATTGGCGGCAATAATTAAAAAAAAAAAAAAAATCAGGGAAAAAAAACGGCGTGGGGTCAGGTCTGGTATGGATTTTGAGCGGAACGCCATGCCAAAATCAATATAAATTGGCAATGGCATGGAAAGGAAAGTGCTCCCCTCCCGAACCATATCAGGCCACATGCCCTCAACATTATTTGGAGTAAGGGGAATCTGCCCCCCCAAAGCACCTTGTTCCAATGTTGATGGGGACACGGCCCTCTTCTTTGCCCAGATCCCAGACTCCTTATATGGTCGAGTCATAAGCACTTGGCACGAACACTTTGTGTGTCCCAGAAGACGATGGGGCCATTCCAAAATCACTGCGCGTCTCGCAACTTGCACATGCGCAGTAGGAAACCGGCGGTGAAGCCTGAAATCTCCACTGACGGTTCCCCTTCTCCAATCCAGCAAAGAGACATCCTAATCCAAAGAGTCATCCCAATCCAGCAAAAAGACATCCCAATCCCATAAAGAGACATCCCAATCCAGCAAAGACATGGCTTAATCCAGCAGCTGTATGCACTCTGCTCCCCCCTCCACCTGTAAGCACCCCTAACACCTGTACTGTACAGGCAGCACACACAAGGCATGCACATGTTGAAGTCTCCAGAGGTGGCAGCAAAGAGCCCAATGTGAGCTCAATGACACAGAGCAGCATTAGCTGTTACAATGGCAGCGCCTGCACCTGATCCAATGGACGGATTGGCCTTGGAGGGCCAACATCGTGGGATCCCTGGACAGGTAAGTGACCTTATTAAAAGTCAGCAGCTACAGTGTTTGTAGCTGTTGAATTTAAAAAAATATATATATATATATACTGCTTTAACACTATTTTGTGTTTGGGGAATATATAGAGGGAGTAGCGCTGCATTGAGTGCACCCACTTTTATTTGAGGTCTTGATTCACACTGCCATGACCTGAAAGTAGAGTGACTTACAGTGTGACTTTGCCAGGTGAATTGAGTGCAACTTGAAGCAACTTTGAAGCAACATCAGGGAAAGCCTGGGTAATTTTCCTATAATGTCAGAGCCAAATCACATCAATTAAGATGAGGACCAGACTTCCATTAAAGTCTATGAGCACAAGTCGGATACAAGTCGCCTTGAAGTAGTAAAGGAAACTTTTCTAAAGTTGGAGCGATTTCTGTAGTGCTAATCAAGACAACTCTCATTGACTAACATTGGATTTCAAATGTCATGTGACTTAGAGTCTCACAAGATCGGATCCCAAGTAGCGGCAGTGTGAGCCGAGCCTTACACTCTTACAATGTAATATAGGAAAAAGAAAAGTGTATTACAAGTCATCAGAGCTTTCAAGATTTAACAGTAAGGAATAATGTTTTGGTCAAAAAATGTAAACCCTGCCACCATGACAAGGTGGGTTCTTTTTGAGCAGGACCCTACGCTAACACTAACTGTACTACCTTTTCAAAGACCTCCCCCCCCCCCCCACCCCTGAGAAAAAAACATCCCAATCCAGCAAAGTGACATCCCAATCCAGCAGTCACCACAATCCAGCAAAGAGGCAAAAAGTCATCCCAATCCAGAAAAGAGTCATCCCAATCCAGCAAAGAAACATCCCAATCCAGCAAAGTGACGTCCCAATCCAGCAGTCATTCCAATCCAGCAAAGAGTCATCCCAATTTAGCAAAGAGACATCCCAATCCAGCAAAGAGACGGCCCAATCCAGCAGCTGTACGCACTCTGCTCCCTCTCCACCTGTAAGCACCCCTAACACCTGTACTGTACAGGTAGCACACATGTGGAAGTTGCCAGAGGTGGCAGAAAAGAGCCCAATGTGAGCTCAATGACACAGAGCAGCATCAGCTGCCAACTTGCACTACTACAGAAAGGGGCAGCTACGGAGCACCCCTACTCTGCTCCAGCCTACTCCCAGCCCTGCAAGTTGCCTGGGCACCATCATGTAGTGAGCTTTCTGAAGTTTTCTAAATGCTTTTTTTTCCTGGTCCAACACGACCAACACATCAACTTGAGGTAGATGGGAAAAGGTTGATGAAAGTAGAGAAATTCGCAGAGTCAGGCTTGGATAGAGAAAGCAGTCCTGCCTTCTGTAATTAAGTCAATCACGTCGCCACTCCAGCCGGAGTGGGTGCAGTGCACCTGGACAGGGCTCTCACACAAACCTGGCAGCCAAAGTGTCACGAGAAAGCTGAGAAGGAACAAGTCGCTGCCGCCGACTTGGCTCTAGAAGATTAGTAGAGGCCTCTGCCACAGGTCCAGTACTTAAAGCGGGAGCGGGAGTTTAAATGCAGGGGAACTGAGACAGCAAATCAACTTTCTGTAATTAGTTCCAGCATACTGCTAACATCTGCAGTATGCTGTTTTTTTTCCGCTACTTATCGTTTTATGAGCCCCTGTTATCGTTTTATGAGCCCTTGAGCTCCGAGCGGGGATCGCTTCCGGGTATAGGCGTTCCTAAGCGAAGAGGAGTTGATTGACGGTAGGCTAAAGCACGTCACGGCTTCCGAAAATACCTGAAGTGACACTCGGGTGTTTATGGCGCCTGCGCAGTCACTCAACTCCTCTTCGCTTAGGAACGCCTACTCCCCGCAGGATTCCCCGCTCGGAGGTGGATAACAAGGGCTCATTAAACGATAAGTAGCGGGGAAAAAAAACAGCATACTGCAGATGCCCAGCAGCAGAATCATCACCTATAGAGTTCTACCTGTGCCCGGGGCATGGCATTCATGGCAGCACACTCTACTCTGCCATGTGACGTACAGGGAAGGGAATCACTGATGGAGCTTAGAAAACATCAGAGATGATGAAGATGAGATCTCACGGAACTCTCCGATACTAGAAAGTCAAACTCTCCTCATTACCATGACAACGCAGCAACCACACCCCTCCCCGCTCTGCTCTGGGAGTTCTCTGGTCCTTCGTGTTTACTTCGGAGCGTACAGACCACGCCCCCCGCAATCTCCGCCAGCCACTTGTCTGCAAGCCTACAGCAGCACCGCTGGTTGTCATGGCGATTCCTAATTGTTTACCTGAGAAGGCCCCGCCCACGTCCCGCCTTTAGTCCCTTCCCAGCTCCAGTTAGTTGATGGGACTGCGGTCCGCTGATGATCATCAGTATCTGGTTGGGCAGTCATCATCACTGTACGGAGGACACCCGGAGCACCATTCTCGGCACAACACCGGACAGCCGCACATTGCAGGTAATAGAAGCACGGGGCTCTGCTATCCGGGGGGTGATGCTGGAGAACCACAAGTGTCAGGAAGATGAGTTACTGAGACTTGTAGTTCCACAACACGACAGCTTCACAATCCTTTTTTGTCACCAATCTGGGATGGGGGGGTTGTCTAGTACTGAGACCTCCAATACTCACCACTTCTTATTAGACCCTTTCACACAGCCTATAAAACGCAATGCGCTTTTGCTGCGCTTTTTTGGAACTTTTGAGGCGTTGGCGGTGTGCGTTTTTTGAAGGTCGCATGACTCAAAAAACTGCTTCAAAAACCATTTTTTACAGCTTGTGCATTCATTTCAATGGAGAGGAGCACTTTTTATAGCTCTTTAAATATGCTGCTTGCAGGAGTTTTTTGTCTCCCCGCCGGCGCACCGCCCCAAGTGTGAAAGCATCCATTGATTTTTTTCAGGCGCTTTTTTTAGCACCAAAAGTGCCTCAGTGTGAAAGGGTTCTGATGGCAATTCATGTACTAGATGTCACTGAGATCATTCTGGTGAGTTTGCATTCTGCGTTTTGTAAATGTGTGCAAAATTGTGTCACTTTTCTGTGCGTTTTTACATCATACGCAATTGCAATGTGCTGCACTACAGACAACAAATGTGGCAACGTTTCCCATGTACCCTTTTTGAGCGTTGTGTTGTGTGCATTTTTATAAGAGCGCATTTTGCGGCATTTGACAAACTTGCACCCTTTTGTTTGCCATGTTGGGGTGCCAGTAACAATGAATGGCGATGCAAAGGGCTGTATTTTCACATGTTACATGAATGTATGCAATATTGTCAAATTTACGCACTCTTATTAAGCACTAACCTGTTCACACTTGTACGCTTTACATGCACTTTGGGTGCGTTGCGCTAAAAAATCCTGAATGCTGTATCTTTTTGCACTTTCATCAAAACACACATTATATAGATTGCAATGGATGTGCACATGGAAAACGCACCTAAAACGCACTGTACAAATGGGAACCCAGCCCAAAGTGTGAATGCAGCCTTATGGTATACAAAGGGGGTTATTTACGAAAGGCAAATCCACTTTGCACTCAGTCAGTCAGGTTACAGGGGTCATGGGGACCCCCACTTATCCCCATCTTGCAGGGAGCGGCTGCTTCTCTCCAGGCTGTGGGTAGCTGCTGTCTCAGTCCCCCTGCATTTAAAGTGCTGTGTAAATTGACAGCACTATATAAGTACCTAAATAATAATAATAATAATAAAAAAAAAAAATTCCTTCCTCCTCCCTCTTGGCAGCCAATCCAATGGGATACATTTTCGGGCCAATCGAGTGACGGGTCTCATGACTCGCTTCCTGATTGGCCCGGGAGAAAAATCAATGTTACAATACAACAATATTCATTATATTTTACACAACTGGGTGGGCTTCGGGCGCAGTGCTCTGCGCCCCAGCCAACCCTTTTTTGAAGCCTATTAGAGCCTCTGGTTTTAACCACTTGCTTAAATGGACAATAATATATCCCCGAATAGAATCCATGGGGTAGATTTACGTAGAGCGGCGTAGATTTATGCCGGCGTAGCGCATTGTCTTTACGCTACGCCGGCATAACGTTGAGAGGCAAGCATGCTATTCTCAAAGAATATGCGCTCAACGTTGCTCCGGCGTAGCGTATGGTTGTTGGTGTACGCCGACATAAGTCAAAGTAGGTGGAAGTGGGCTGGAATAATGAAGCATGACCCCATGAAAATATACGTAGTACTAAGATTTGACGGCGTCGTTCCCTGGCCCATACCTTTGCATTACCTGCGCCTCCTATATAAGGGGTAACTTTACGCTGCACATAAGCCTTACACAAATCGCGTATATTAAGCGGCCGGGCGCTTTACATTCATGAATCAGCGTATCTTACTCATTTGCATTTTTAAAATGGGAACGTTGAAAGCGTCCAGCGTAACTATGTGCCCACGATACGACGACGTAGGCAAGTTATGTCGGTCGGATGAAATCAGTTTTTTTGCGTATCTTAGTTCAATGGGTATGGCGCATGGATACGACGGCACATATGTACACTTACGCGGTGTATCTCGAGATACGTCGGCGTAAGTGCTTTGTGAATCTGGGCCCATGTGTCCAGCGCCCTGCATGTAGATCAGGGGGTCGGACGCATGGTTAAGGGGGGCCGTGCCTGGGCGCCCTTAATGGACGGGCCGCCACTGAATAATTGTTATGTGCCAATACAAAAAACAATTGTATCCACTATCCAATCTATCCTCCAGTGCTAAACATTACCTGCTATTGGGTGTTGCAGGGGAAAGGGAAAGATAGTCCACTCTTGGGCCAGTTTCTTAAACAGATCCCAAATGTGGATGTTAATATTTGAACACTCCTTCACCCATTAGTTCATCACCAAGTTTCAAGAGCTATATTATGTATTGCAGGACTCAGAAAGTTTTTTCCATTGTCAAGTTTTGCTGATGTATAAAATTTGAGCCTGCCAGAAACCTGGTTTTCCCCTAACCTTCCCAGATCAGAATAAGGTGCAGGACAAGCCAGTCGTAACTTGCTGGAGAGAAAGAAGACACCGCCTGCCCATCCAGCCCCCCGCCCATCACTGTGTGTGCTTGTAGCCCAGCTCCGGTGCCGGGGTAAACTTAGAAAGTGAGAAATCCTTGAAGGGACTTTTCAGTGTTTGTATTATTATAGATATTGTAGTGAAAGTAGTTTGATGTAATCAATCTTACGAGTGTTAAAAACTGTATCCAAACTCATCACCTAAAATGACCTTGTAAGGGCAAAGTGACAGGGCATCTTTAATAGAGAAGTATGGTAACACAACACAAAGAGGGCACTTCCTTTAAATGCTCTTAAATAATATAAAATGCAGATAATAAAACCAACTGTCCCCTTAAAGTGTACAAACACCAATTTTCCAGAATAACAGGCGCTTAGTTACTCACTGTACATACAGTACAGACCAAAAGTTTGGACACACCTTCTCATTCCAAAAGTTTTCTTTATTTTCATGACTATGAAAATTGTAGAGTCACACTGAAGGCATCAAAACTATGAATTAACACATGTGGAATTATATACATAACAAAAAAGTGTGAAACAACTGAAAATATATGTCATATTCTAGGTTCTTCAAAGTAGCCACCTTCAGGGCTGGACTGGGACAGAAATTTGGCCCTGGACTTTATCCAGACTGGCCCACTTTGACAGGTCTCTCCCATGGCGGCCGGACAACTCCTGCACCCCCCCTCCCCGGCCACCCAAGCCCCCTCTCCCCCTCACTAGCTATTAGCTGTTCTAATTTATTAGAGTAGAACGGCTGGTACTGGTACTCCTATAGGCAGTACCAGTGGGGAAGCTAGACATTATTTCACTCAAGAATCAGTTTGATGCCCCCCTTATGGGACAAGATTAGGCAGAAGTGAGAAACTCCCAGGCCATAGATGTTGAGTCAGCTGTCTGTCCCCTCCCCCCATGCTCCTCTGGTCCTCCCCCTGCTTCTTTGTTCCTCCAGGTGAGTGCTGCGGGGAGGGAGAGACAGAGGAGCGGAGGGGGGGGCGGCAGTCCGCTGTCACTGAAGCTGGCCCACTGAGCCATCGGCCCACCGGGAAACTCCCTGTAGTCCCAATGGCCAGTCCATCCCTGGCCACCTTTTGCAGCAGACACATCTCTAGAACAACTGTTAAGAGGAGACTGTGTGAATCAAGCCTTCATGGTAGAATATCTGCTAGGAAACCACTGCTAAAGAAAGGCAACAAGCAGAAGAGACGTGTTTGGGCTAAAGAACACAAGGAATAGACATTAGACCAGGGGAAATCTGTGCTTTGGTCTGAAGAGTCCAAATTTGAGATCTTTGCTTCCAACCACCGTGTCTTTGTGCGACGCAGAAAAGGTGAATGGATGGACTCTACATGCCTGGTTCCCACCGTGAAGCATGGAGGAGGAGGTGTGATGGTGTGGGGATGCTTTGCTGGTGACACTGTTGGGGATTTATTCAAAATTGAAGGCATACTGAACCAGCATTTCTACCACAGCATCTTGCAGCGGCATGCTATTCCATCCGGTTTGCGTTTAGTTGGACCATCATTTATTTTTCAACAGGACAATGACCCCAAACACACCTCCAGGCTGTGTAAGGGCCAAGAAGGAGAGTGATGGGGTGCTGCGCCAGATGACCTGGCCTCCACAGTCACCGGACCTGAACCCAATGGAGATAGTTTGGGGTGAGCTGGACCGCAGAGTGAAGGCAAAAGGGCCAACAAGTGCCAAGCATCTCTGGGAACTCCTTCAAGACTGTTGGAAGACCACTTCAGGTGACTACCTCTTGAAGCTCATCAAGAGAATGCCAAGAGTGTGCAAAGCAGTAATCAAAGCAAAAGGTGGCTACTTTGAAGAACCTAGAATATAACATATTTTCAGTTGTTTCACACTTTTTTGTTATGTATAATTCCACATGTGTTAATTCATAGTTTTGATGCCTTCAGTGTGAATCTACAATTTTCATAGTCATGAAAATAAAGAAAACTCTTGGAATGAGACGGTGTGTCCAAACTTTTGGTCTGTACTGTATACAATACCACAATCTTTCGCTATCTACAACCAGTAATTTCAATTTACACGCTATGGGCCAGATTCACGTATTCCAGAGCATCTTTGCTCTGGAGTAACGCTTCTCATTTGCGTTGCGCTGCCGAATTTTTAGGAGCAAGTGCTGTCATTCACGAAGCACTTGCTCCTAAAGTTGCGGCAGCGCATCGCAAATGAGCCGGCGGAATTCAAATGTCGCGGGTACGGGGCGTGTAGTATGCTAACTACGCGCGATCCCGCCGCCGACGTACTGCGCATGCGTCGAGTGTCAAAACATCCCCGTGCGCATGCTCCAAAATCTGTGAATGAACGTCAATGACGTCACATTCCCATTCATGACCGTTTTACGCAAGCGACGTTTTTTTTTTTTTTCCCGACGCGATGACGACGCCTATACCTAACATAGGATACTCCAGCCCCATGTAGGTATATCTATGCGCCGCGTATCCCGTCCGGAAACGTCGTACCGTCATTGCGTCGCGCCGGAATTCGATCGTGAATTGCCGATTTCCGCTCATTAACATATTTTTTGAGCGTAAATCGGCGGGAACGCCCCCGGCGCCATTTTTAAGTTGAAGTAACGATGCGATGGCGAAACTCAGTTACGCTCATCGCATCGGAACTTCAACCCGGCGTTTCTTGTTTTCTGGTTACAGAAAACAGAAACGCCGGCTCAAAGCCACTGTTACGCTGGCGGATCACTCGATCCGCCAGCGTAACCTTTCATGAATCTGGCCCTATATTGCAGCAGGATTAGTATTGTATGAGTCCATATACAGTGGATTGCTAAAATGAAATACTGTATAATGTATGGAAAATCGCTAGGTAAAAGTCGTAATCCACCACGTGAGACTGCTTGTGATGATGATCTCTTCTTAGTAGAGTGAATAAGTGCTTTCTCCACACCCCAGGTGAAATATGCACAAAATATGAAAGTAAGTAGCTGACAAAGCAGCCTATGAGCTGTATAAAAATCCTCTGTCTTAATCCACTCCTCTCCAGCGAGGTCCTATAATATCCCATATATGGAAAGAACCTTTACTCTGGAATCTGTCCAAATTCTTTATCCGATAATCACAAAGTAACTGCTAACATGTTTCGGCGAAGAGCCTTGTTTACAGCATAGTTACCCACATATCTAGCACCAACATATATACAAAAAGAGAAACACTCCCATTCATTAGTCAATGCAATTAAAGTGGTTGTACACCCATACAGACCACTTTTACCTACATGTAAGCCTAGATTAAAGGGGTTGTAAAGACAAAAATATTTTCCTCTTAAATGAAAGTCTGACAGTAGCTGATAAAGTAAAAAGTAATGTTTTGCAGCATAACTAGTTTGATACCTGTTGAAATTGAGCGGTTTTATTCACCTCCGTCACTCCTGAATCGTTATTCTCACTGACTTCCTGGTTTGCGGTGCGCGTTCATTTTTGCTACATCACGGCCTAATGGGAACTACAGTTCCCACTAGGCTTAGCCTCCATGCCTGTGAGGGATAAGAGAGCATCTTCACGCAGGGCTGTAGTCATAGGGAGGGGGCGAGCACATTCTGCTTTCCACCATGCAGGTGCTGGTGGAAAGCAAGAAGAGGAGAGACAGGAAATGGCAATTTCAAACCTGGATTACTGTATTTTGGAGGTCAAAAGGAAAAACGAGGTAAGTGATATTTAAATGCTCTAGCTTACAGCAATAAATTGATCTAATAAAAAACAAACCTTTAGTGTTCCTTTAAGGCTTACCTATAGGTACAAGAAATATCGCCTAAACACAGTTTAGGAGATATTTGCAGAAAATACGGCACTGCTACACTGAGCGTGCTGTTATTGAAGGCCATCATGCCCTCACTGGCTGCTCCTGCGCGCATGCACAGGAGTGACGCCATCCCAGAAGTCACTCCGGGATAGATGGTGGTGACGGGAGGGGGCAAACGAGGGCTGCTGTGGGGGCTTCAATCTCAGGTAAGTACTTAATAATGAGCTAGTATGCTATGCACAGGGCAGGACTTAGGGTGGTGGGGGCCCCTGGGCTTGAGCCACTTTTGAGCCCTACCTTCTATACATTACTTTAAATAGAACAAATTGATATATACACAAGCTATGTATTCTCCCACTTCAAATGGGTATGCCTAGGGAAGCCAATCAGCATAAAATGAATCTGTGTATGGGGATAAATAACCCAATATCACCACAAAGAGCCTGGCAAGGAAAGAGCTTCAGATGGAGTGGGATCATATAATTCTGCCGTACGAGCCGTCACATCTGTCCATCCGCAGTCACCGCAGCTATAAATAGTGTCATTTGGATGCCCGCACATGCGCAGAAGAATGACCGGGCGTAATGACATCTTCACGACCGCGTTGCATAATGATAATGCATAGTCATCAATAGTAAACATAAGGGTTGATTTTCTAAAGGAAAATCCACTTTGCACTACAAGTGCACTTAAAAACAATGATAATAATCATCATAGATTATCATACATGTATTCTGTGATTTAAAAATCTTAATAAAAACCATTAAACTATTTGTTGGTCAAAACTGAGATTTCAGAAAAAGTGAGAGATAGGGATGAGCTCCGCGTTCGATTCGAACATATGTTCGACTCGAACATTGTCTGTTCGTACGTTCGACGAAACTCGAACAAAGCGGGTCGTTCACTCCAAATTCGAGTGACACGCAACGGCCCATAATTCACTGCGGCATTGCGCGCTGATGATTGGCCAAACATGCACTATGACCCTGCATGCTTGGCCAATCACAGCGTGCAAAAAACGGAGAGCCATAATTGGCCAAAGCCAGGGTGGCTTTGGCCAATTATGGCTTAGGGCTTTAGCACACACCCCACACTATATAAGGCCGCCTGCTGGGCGGCCTCGTGTAGTGTGTTCCAGCGCTGAACAGAGATCAGTCAGAGAGACAGTCTTTTTATATAGCTAGATAGAGCAGGCAGGCTAGTCAGTTTAGCTTAATTTACAGTGTGTAGAGGATATATATACATCCCAGGAGTTGTACATATACACTGTATAGCTTAGCTAGATCAGTTCTTCCTAATTCACTGGCAAGCAGGTGATTGTGCTATTTAACCTCCCTGGCGGTATCCCCGAGCGTGACTCAGGGTGTTTTTTTTTTGCAGAGATCGGTATCCCCGAGTCACGCTCGGGGTAGCCATGCAGAGCCTGCAGCGCGCACTGTCTTACCTTCTTCCTGAATCCAGCGATGCATCCACGCTGTGTGAGCGAGCGGGTGCTCGCTCGATTCACACAGCGTCCCCGAGTGCCGCCGATCTCCGTTCCCTGTGACGTTACGACGCACGGGAGCGGAGAACGGCGCCAAATTCAAAAAAGTAAACAAACACTTTACATACAGTACAATGTAATCTTATCGATTACAGTACTGTATGTAAAAAATACACACCTCCCTTGTCCCTAGTGGTCTGTCCTGTGCCCTACATGTCCTTTTATATAATAAAAACTGTTCTTTCTGCCTGAAAACTGTAGATTGCCCATAGCAACCAAAAGTGTCCCTTTATGTCAAAAATGGTTTTAGATCAGCTAGAAAACAGTGATAATAAATTATAATCACTTGCAGAATTGAGCGATAGCGATTTGTGGGGAAATTCGTCATAAAAAAAAAAAATTATGACAGCGACAATTCTGCAACTGAGCAAATTTCAGTGTTTTTGAGTTGATTACATTATTGAATATTTTTTATTATAATTACATTATAATTTGTTATAATCATTTATAGTTTTTTATTATATAAAAAATTATGATATTTTTTTTCAAACTTTATCATACCCGGGATGTCTTGTTTGGACAGATTTAAGCAAGTTATTCCTAAGAATTGCAGGCCTACAGTATAAAATGACAAATTTCCATGCAAATAATTGTACCGCTGTTGGTACGTAATTCCAGACAGAATCATACCGCCAGGGAGGTTAAAGACGTTATCACAGGTATAGACACCCAGCAGGTACAATATTTAACCACTTAAGGACCGCCTACTGCACATATACGTCAGCAGAATGGCACGGCTGGGCACATCAACGTATATATATACATTGGTTTTAGTACCCAGCCGTGGGTCACGGGCGCGCGCCCGCGGCGCGCTCCCGTGGCCCGGTCCGAAGCTCCAGGACCGGGACCGCGGGACTCGCGGACCCGATCGCCGCTGCAGTGCGGCGATCCGTCCCTGGAGCTGAAGAACGGGGAGAGCCGTGTGTAAACACGGCTTCCCCGTGCTTCACTGTGGCCGCAGCATCGATCGCGTCATCCCTGTTATAGGGGGACGCGATCGATGACGTCACACCTACAGCCACACCCCCCTACAGTTGTAAACACACACACACAGGGAACACTCAAAGTCACAGTGCCCCCTGTGGTTAACTCCCAAACTGCAACTGTCATTTCCACAGTAAATAATGCAATTTAAATGCATTTTTTGCTGTGAAAATGACAATTGTCCCAAAAATGTGTCAAAATTGTCCAAAGTGTCCGCCATAATGTCGCAGTCACGGAAAAAATCGCTGATCGCCGCTATTAGTAGTAAAAAAAATTTTTTTTATAAAAATGCAATAAAACTATCCCTTATTTTGTAAACGCTATAAATTTTGCGAAAACCAACCGATAAACGCTTATTGCGATTTTTTTTTACCAAAAATAGGTAGAAGAATACGTATCGGCCTAAACTGAGGAAAAAAAATGGTTTTTTTATATATTTTTGGGGGATATTTATTAGGGTTGTCCAGATACCGATACTAGTATTGGTATCGGGACCGATACAGAGTATTTGCGGGAGTACTTGTACTCGCGCAAATGCTCCCGATACCTAAATAGAATACCTTTTTTGTATTTATCAACATGTTCTGTGAAAATTCTTTGAGTTTTTTACTATTGCGTGACAAGAAAATAAAACATTTTTATTTATTTTTACTCATTTTTATTCTTTTATAATGTCTTGAGTTAGAGTTCCTCATAATTCTAAAGAAAATATCCTTAGTCTGTATTGTGGTTTGAAAACTGTCACATGACATTTAAAAAAAGTATCGGTATTCGGTATCGGCAAGTACATGAAAAAAAGTATCGGTACTTGTACTCGGTCCTAAAAAAGTGGTATCGGGACAACCCTAATATTTATTATAGCAAAAAGTAAAAAATATTGCATTTGTTTTAAAATTGTCGCTCTATCTTTGTTTATAGTGCAAAAAATAAAAACCGCAGAGGTGATCAAATACCAACAAAAGAAAGCTCTATTTGTGGGAAAAAAAGAACGCCAATTTTATTTGGGAGCCACGTCGCACGACCGCGCAATTGTCAGTTAAAACGACGCAGTGGCGAAACGCAAAAAGGGGCAAGGTCCTTTACCTGCATTTTGGTCCGGGTCTTAAGTGGTTAAAGGAATTTTTCATTTCTTTTTTTTTATTTAAGCATCATGATGCTTAAATTAAAAAAAAAAGAAAAAGAAAAATTCCTTTAAATATTGTACCTGCTGGGTGTCTATAGCCTGTGAAAACGTCTTTGAGAATCCGGGTCTTGCCCGAGGGAACATGTATCAATGGAAAAAAAGTTTTAAAAACGGTAATTTTTCCAAGAGTCCTGCTTTTTTCCATTAATACATGTTTCCTGGGGCAAGACCCAGGTTCTCAAAGACGTTTTCCAACAATAACTTGAATATTGGGCTTTAAAATGAGCACTTTTGAATTTGAATGTTCGAGTCCCATAGACTTCAATGGGGTTCTAAATGTTTGCGCGAACGGTCGGTCTGTTCGAACGTTCTGGTGCGAACCGAACGCGGGGGTGTTCGGCTCATCCCTAGTGAGAGATATTGAGGGAAAATTGGGGCATATGAATATAGATGAGAAAACGACGCATCCAACCTATTGGATATAGTTATTACTGTAAAAATACATCATCATCATATCTAAATAAATAGTATCCCAGACTGGAAATCCTTGTGATATAAACTTATACCATTCCATCATATGTAAAGTGAAAGAATCCAAGGAGTAGATCATTGTGTAGTATATTTATTAAAATAAAGTGCAGACAAAGTAATAGTAAAATCAGTACTCACATTCTGTGGGTGTCTGTGAGACACCAACATATTTAGCTCTGCTAGCCAATGCAATTGCACCGCTGCTGTTTGGAACGCACACCGGCTCGGTGGCCACGATGACCAGATCATAAACTTGTGGAAACACTATGTCCCTGTTGTATAGGATTAATTTCCTAAACCAATAATGTATCGCTGTACTTGGAGGAAACCATTTTAAAATGACAGGGACATACAGCACAAAGTGCTTCCCTATTAGTGTTCATGCTGTTGATGTAGGAATTACTAGCTGTGCATAGAGATATCATGTAAAAGCTTTTAAAAATATCTCAGTTTTTAGATGCTTGTCTGACCTTACCCTTAAAGCATACTGTATATTACCTCAAAAATGCAGATTCCCTTTATTTGTAAAAAGTTCTTAATAAGTGTAGCCTGTAGCACAAGACCCCGCCCCTCCACATTGGCACCTCCCGCTTCTCATATACCACACCCCTTATAGAATCCACCATCTCCATCCCCTGTATTCCATTTGCTTCCACTCATAGTGTCAGGAGTATACAGCTCAGCATAACAGGACAGAGTATATAGCCCCAGCATTACAGGACAGAGTATATAGCCCCAGGATCACAGGACAGAGTATATAGCCCCAGGATCACAGAACAGAGTATATAGCCCCAGCATTACAGGACAGAGTATATAGCCCCAGCATCACATGACAGAGTTTATAGCCCCAGCATCACAGGACAGAGTATATAGCCCCAGCATTACAGGACAGAGTATATAGCCCCAGCATCACATGACAGAGTTTGAAAAACTTTGTTTTTTTTCCATGAGAAAAAACGTTGTTTTTTTACAAGACAAAAAACGACCGCGTGTATGCGGCATTTGAAGTAAACATCAGTGGACGGGGCCGCCACTGCTTTTCAGGGATAACTGTTAGGAGATGTAGAACACTGTGCACACTCACAGCGTGCCTGTACTGTATCTCCTGCAGTCAGTTTTGTGGCCAAACACCCCACCTATCCAGGTGAAGCTTGTCGGAGCGTGGTTCAACCGTCTGGAACACACGGGGGGAGATTTAATAAAACTGGAGAGTGCAAAATCTGGTGCAGCTCTGCATAGAAACCAATCAGCTTCCAGGTTTTATTGTCAAAGCTTAATTGAGCAAGCTGATTGGCTAGCATGCACAGCTTCAACAGATTCTTCAGAGTGCTTCCGTTTTAGTAAATGGGGAACATGGGATAGCACAAAGGGAGTCAATGCAAACAAATGAACAGATTTAATACATATAAACCAATAATATTTATTTTGGTAAATATAACAATTTTGGACACAGTGTTCATTCGAGGGGTAACCTTAATAAATTTCAAACAACTTTTAACTGAAATTTAAGCCATTCTGGCTATCAACCATATATCCGTAACTCGAGGCACGGTGTCAGGGCTCAAGTCCTGCAGGAACACGTGGAAACGGAGTTCCTGCACTTTTTTTACAGCAGGAACTCCGTTCCCTTTGCAGGACTAGAGCAGCCGAGCCGCCAGAGCCAATCCTACACTAAGCGGCGATGCCGAGCTCGAGTCACTGTCAGGGGCAGGCAAACCTTAGTAATCCTTTATGTTACTGCCCGCTTCCTGTATATGGATTCATCGGGTATTCCGTCACTTCCTCAATGCCGCAATGTCTCCTGGGAGCTTTTGTCATTGTTCCCAGAAGACATTGCGGAGGTCTGCCGCGAGTTATCGCGGGATTTATAAAGAACTTGCGGTTTAGTAATTATGCATATGAGCGTATCTTTTTTTTTGGTGGGGGAGTGGATCTTGGGTGAGAGTTCCCACACTTTTTTCCCCAGGACTTGACCCCTGCACGGTGTCCTTCCAGACTATCCTGGACGACTACTCCCCACTGAAAAACACCATGACAATTAAATAACATTAATCTGGGAGGGTGGGCGGGGGCCTTGGTTCTGTCTTCTCCTTAGCTGACCCCTGAGCTGCTGGCTGGCCCTTAAAATGGCTCCTGCTGCACGGGCAAATGTCGCCCGCCAAAACCGACCAATCCTGCTCCCGTTGCGAGCAGATGCGGCCGGTGCTGTATCCAATGGCAATCTGCGGATAGAAAAGGGGGGGGGGAGGAGACACCTGGACCCTTTGAGCTTTCTTATGGTGTTCCACTGAATGCTAGGGACCCATACATACTTCCCCAATTTGTGTTATGCCTCATTATGTCTGCTTGCTTGCTGTACAGGCACACCTCCTGCTATGGCGAAGGAGACAAAGTAGGCTATGCAACCACTTGACCACAGAAAAGGTATATAACAATCATTTTGAGTACGAGTACCAGCAGTTTCAGTTAGCAGTTTGGGTTTGCTATTTTGTTACCAGCTACAGTACTGTGTTCACAAATAGTTTTAATAAAATAAAACAAGTGACTCATTCATTTTTGTAATCCAGTAATTTTGTATAGCCAAATGTTTGGAGGCTCATACTGATCTAATTGGTTGTTTCTTAGCAATAGTGTTGTCCCAGCACTAACAGATTACCTCATAGTATTCCCCAACGATTGAGTAATTCTAATGAGACATTAGTAATAGGATATTGCTTGATAGCATTTATGGTATTTGCATTCAACTGGTAACTTCATACAAGCAAGTCTATACATACGACCAGATCTGGACGATGTGGACTTTCATCGCTGCAGCCAAATTTCAAGGTCATAAAGATGACAAAATACCTGGTTGTTTGATGACCACCTATGACAGCATATATAGTGAACGCGGTACCTTATTTATTGTGAAGGGTGCCTAATAGAATAGACCTAGGTTGCGCAAAATGCTATTTGACTAAAAAAAAGTCCCACCTACTTCTGCAACTTTTTGAGCAGACTTCAGTATTTTAAAATTATATGATGCAACTGTTTTTTCTATATCATTGTCTAATAGCAAGCGCATCTCAAAATACCCTGTAATGAAAGGTTTGCCTATGGGTGATGCAATTTTTTATGTCACGCGATATTTGCACATCGGTTTTAAAAAAAAGTTATTTAAAAAATAAAACTTTTCTGAATTTTAATGCAAAACACACAATACATAACCCAATTTTCTTTGTAAAATATACAGGATGGTTTTACGCCGAGTAAATAGATACCAAACATGTCAGCCTGTGCAAAAGCAACAAACAACATAAATTATATTATCTTTAGGTGATGCTTTTAAAGCCTCTACAGCAGGGATATGTAATTAGTGGACCTCCAGCTGTTGCAGAACTATAAGTCCCATGATGCATAGCAAGACTCGAACAGCCACAAGCATGACACACAGAGGCAGAGGCATGATGGGACTTGTAGTTTTGCAACAGCTGGATGTCCACTAATGGCATATCCCTGCTGTACAGGTTACCACTTTAGATTTACACAGGAGGTCTGGTGCTAGAATTTTTAAGGACAAACAAGGCTTTCTTTTCATGATATTATCTTATAAAAAGGTTTTTTTTTTTTTTGCAATCCTTGAACAAAATATTTCAATTATTTAAATATTATTGTATATTTAAAAATAAATAGTGTTAATGCACGTACAATGTGCAAATGTTATTCTGTAATTTTTCCTGTTAACACAAAAATATTGATTCTGGTAACATAACATTCCAATGTTATTTACAAATGAAATAAAGTGGGGTTTTTTTTCTTCAGTTTTGTGCTTTTTTAAATGAGAAATTTAAAAATATATGTTAAATATGTAAAAATATTAACAAAGAAAACAAAATCAAAATTTTTTAAATATTAATACTTAAAGGGTTGTAAAGGTACAATTTTGCCTCGTTTCCACTGAACGGTTCGGGTCGGTACAGTTTGGAGCGCTTAGAATGGTCCGGTCTATTCTTGTGAGTGTTTCCACTGCAAGTTGGACCGTCCCGGGCCATTCAGGGTTTAGAAAAAATGCCTAGGGTGTCAACCAATCAGTGGAATGTATTGTAGGTCCGCCCTAACCGAACCGTTCCATTTTCTATGGCTCCACATCTGAAGCAGGACCCAGAATGGTCCGGTACGGTTCGGTTTTATGGCACACTTTCATAATGGAAACACCCAAAATAGCGTACCTAACCAAACCGTACCGAACCGATCCGTTTAGTGGAAACGAGGCATTCGTTTTCCCTAAATAGCTTCCTTTACCTTAGTGCAGTCCTCCTTCTCCTACCTCATCTTTCCGTTTTGCTTTTAAATGTCCTCATTTCTTCTGAGAAATCCTCACTTCCTCTTCTTCTGTCTGTAACTCCACACAGTAATGCAAGGCTTTCTCCTTGGTGTGGAGTGTAGTTTTCGCCCCCACTAACACACAGCTCCTTTCCCTATCTGCAATGTAGAGAGCGTCCTGACTCTCCCGTAGTCCAAGGGAGGGGGCGAGCATGACACTCCACACCAGGGAGAAAGCCTTGCATTACTGTGTGGAGTTACAGACAGAAGAACAGGAAGTGAGGATTTCTCAGAAGAAATAAGGACATTTAAAAGCAAAATCGAAGGATGAGGTAAGTGAAGGAGGACTGCACTAAGGTAAAGGAAGCTATTTAGAGAAAACAAATTGTACCTTTACAACCCTGTTATATAAAATAGAAACAAGCAAAACAATAAATCAGCAGGAAAATAATAGTTGAAGAGAGAAGGAGACTAAGGAGTTAATTAAGGCTGCTTAGGGTATAGGGTAAACTAAGGGTTCATAAGGGGTTAAACAGAGGAACATTTTATTAAAGAAACAAAAAAAAACACAACTTTTTATTACCTGCCAGGTTGCTTTAAAGTGGAGTTTCACCCAAACAGGGGAAGTTCCACTTTAAGTCCTCCTCCTCACCTCTTGGGGTTGGCTTTCCCTCGTAACGTGTAAGGCGTATTATATGTCGTCTGGACTCTCCGACTGTCTGGTCCCAGTGGAAGGCACTTCAAGAGGCATCTCTCCCTGTTGATTGAGTGGTGTATACGCTTGTATTTTAACTTGTTTTGTGAGTAGCCTTGATCTTGGTACATGTAGTGCCTGTGTACTTCCACGTACTGGTTCTATTAAAATTTAAGGGATAATCAGAATATAAGTGACTCTGATTCTAATTGCAATCATTTGATTAGGGACTCTATTTCAGCTTGGCTGTGCTGTGGGCTCATTCTGTTGTTGCTGGGGTGTTGTTCCACACCGGGACGATAGGTGGCAGCAGTGGAAGCTGAGGTTTGGGTGTTCTCTCCGAGCGACCAATCAGGAGGCTTGGGCCTCGCTGGGCATGCTGGGAGAGGGTACTTATGGAACAGACGCCATTGGTCTGGGTTCGCTCTTTTTCGAGTGTGGCACCCACATTTAGGGTGGACACATCACCTGTTCCTGATTTCTGGGCCATGTTGGCCCGGAACTTTCGAGCTGGACGGGGACTCAGTGATCGACTGGGTTCCCACTTTTGAAGATCCCAAGCGAGTGTGGCTGTTTGGTGGGGAGTCCATCTGAGGAGCGCCAATGAGAGGCTGGCGGTCCAACAGGATTCAGACAAACCACCGGGGATCAAGGTAATGGTCACTGAAGGATTGACTCCTCTTTCAGTCGGTACCTGGGCGACGTTAAGAAGAAGATCCAGGCGAAACTTTACTTAGAAGGGCTACCTCCATATCTTCAACCAGAGAAGGCCTGTGGCAGAGGTGTTTCCCTGACGTTCATTCGAGAGGGTCTGTGGCAGAGACATTTCCCTAAGTTCCAAGTGATACTTTGACTGCCAGGTCAGTGAGAGAGGCCTGTCCAGGTACGCTATACCCACTCAGGCTGGAGTGGCAAAGAAAAGTGTTGTCCCCGTTCTTCACAGTGGCAGTGTCATTGATCGTCTGTTCCCTGATATAGGGAAAGACGATCAATGATGTCACATATCCAGCCCCGCCCCTCTACAGTTAGAAATATATAAGGTCATACTTAACCCCTACAGCGCCCCTGCTGGTTAACTCCTAAACTGCAATTGTCATTTTCACAGTAATCAATGCATTTTTATAGCACTTTTTGCTGTGAAAATTACAATGGTCTCAAAAATGTATCAAAATTGTCTGATGTGTCCGCCATAATGTCGCAGTCACAAAAAAAAAATCGCTGATTGCCGCCATTAGTAGTAAATAAAAAATGATTAATAAAAATGCCATAAAATGGTCCCCTATTTTGTAAACACTATACATTTTGCGCAAACCAATCGTTAAACGCTTATTGCGATTTTTTTTACCAAAAATAGGTAGAAGAATACGTATCAGCCTAAACGGAGGGGAAAAAATAGTTTTATATCTTTTTTTGGGATATTTATTATAGCAAAAAGTTAAAAATATTGAATTTTTTTCAAAACTGTCACTCTATTTTTGGTTTATAGCACAACAAATTAAAACCACAGAGGTGATCAAATACCACCAAAAGAAAGCTCTATTTATAGGAAAAAAAGGACGCCAATTTTGTTTGGGAGCCATGTCGCACGACCGCGCAATTGTCAGTTAAAGCGACGCAGTGCCGAATCGCAATAAAAAAGGGCAAGGTCCTTAACCTGCATATTGGTCTGGGTCTTAAGTGGTTAAATTAGTGAATTTCCCTTCCTAGAGGTAGATTTCCTCTCACTTCCTGTTGTCTCCCTCCATGTCTACTTTGCATTTCATGCAGATATAAAGACTTTATCATCTCAGCAGTGTTTCGACCACTTTTACCTTTTTCCTTATTCCATCTCCTTCTACAGTTTCTAAACAAAGTTATTTTTGTAAGATACAGAAGTGACATGAGCCATATTGCTGACATTAGTTCTAATCACGATTGCTACCCTCTGCTTAGCTGTGATAACAAATTACCATATGAGGGCTTCTGTAATGTGTTATCACAGTGTAACAGATTGGAAGAACTCAGGAGTGAAGAGTTTGGTGCAGCCAGACAGAAAATCATCAGACATAACAGCTTCAATTGAGGACACAGGTCACCATTTCATCTTATTGATGGCAAAATGCATGCAAAAAAATGAACCACTGTAGTGAAAAGATTGATAGACAAAATAATGATGTAAGGGACGACAAACACTTTAATGGAACTGGAAGTTCATAGTTCACTTCTTTTCCCATTCTCAACCAGCAACAGGAAAACTGAAGAATATTTCTGTTACATTTTACTTAAAGTAGAACTAAAGGCAAACCTTTTTTTTAAAGTTTGGATAGAGTAAGGGAGGGCTATATCTGTGCAGAGGCCCTAAGGCAATCCTACGGTTGTTGACACTTGCCCTAAATGATGTACAAAAATGTCAAAGGCCCACATGCAGCCCCAGGCCACAGTTTGGGCACCAGGGAGTTAAAGGGTCACAGAAGAGGGAAATAACATCTACTGCAATCATGTGCCTCTTTAATGCGTGTCTCTTATTCTCTTAGACCCCTTTCACACTGAGGCAGTTTTCAGTTTTTTTAGCGCTAGAAGTAGTCTCTGAAAAGCGCCTAAAAACTGCCTCCCAAAACGGCCCTGCCCATTGAAATTAAAGGGCAGCACTTTCAAAGCGCCTTAAAAGCGTGGCAAAACAGGTCTTTTTTCCTTTTAAAAAAAATGCCCGCTGGCACCGGAAAAGCACTGCTAAAATGCTGCTAGACAAACAGTCTCCTAACAACCAATGATGCTGCAGTGAGTGTGCATTCGTTAGCCAATAGCAGGCTCTCTAATGGCTAAGGATCCACCCACTGCCTGGTGTTAATCACAAGGGGAGCGGACATGATGGGAAACGAGGGTCCATACAGAAACTTTGCCCTCCACACTTACTTTGTGCCCCAGATTCATGCACTGTCTACAACAGGTACACATTTCTGTCACCCGCACCAACATTTGTTGGGTGGAGGTGCAATGGAATTCTAAAGAGTGTCTTAGACACCCCTTATGAATTCTTGTGTCCAAATCTTAAAGAGGAGTTCCGCCCATACTGTAGCTGCTGACTTTTAATATTAGGACAATTACCTGTCCTGGAATCCAGCGATGTCGGCACCCTGCCCAATGTTTCCATCGGCTCTCTGGTGCTGCCATATAAGGAAAGAAAAATGGACAGCCGCACTCCAATGGATGAAAAGACTTAAAAATAGTGCCTGTTTATTCCAGTCAAAAAACTAAAACAGCAAACAGTGGGGTAACAAAAGCTGACGCGTTTCCCATCGACAACCGATGCTTAGTCATAGCTGGTCATCTCTGGTGCTGCCGCTGCCATTCGTAGTAAGGAAACCTATTAGTGAAGCCTTTCGACTTCACAGTCAGTTCCCTACTGTGCATGCACGAAGCGCCCCATGCTTTCTGAATGGCCCAGCAGTGGAGGAAGGAGGAGGGGGGCCAAACTTCCCAGTGATTGCACTGCGGCACGATCTCTCAGAGGTCGGGATGGATACCTGTCAAAAACAGGTACCCGTCCCCTCCTCCCCCCGAAAGGTGCCAAATGTGGTACCACAGGGGGGTGGGGGCTGATTCTGCTTTAGGTGGAGCTAATTAAGACCAACTTTATTTTTGTGTAAGGAGACAGATTTGGCTAAAGTGTCTCACATGCGATCTAAAAGTGGCACAGTATGCCCAAAATCATGTACAAGTTCTCGACAAGAACATGAATTTGGTGCAAGCTGTCCTACGTTTGGAAGGCATGCAAGACACTTTTACAAAATCTGCCTGCACCACTCGTTATTAATTCCAAGGCCTGTGTGCTGGCAGCACATAGGAGAGTCGGACTGTGGCTTTCGCACAAAAATCAGCAGCACAGCTGATAAGCAGTCCTACCCCCCTTCTTTCTACATACTGCTCTGATCAACAGTACTTGCGCTGGGCTCTTGATTGGAGCATTGCTTTGTTTATGGGTGGGGCCTTTCAGAAAGATCAAACACTGCAAAAACAGTATATATATTTTTAATGTTTTATATATATTTTTTAAAGCTGTTGTTTTCTATACAGTGTATGTTCTAACTGTATTAAACGGTATTTACTTTAAAATAATACATGACAGCAGATTCCCAGAGCACTCATTCATAGCTAAACACACAGCACAGGAGAGGAAGCTTGCGTTGACATTTGCTTGTCGGACTGAAACCTTGGGGGGATTTACTATGTGTTACTATGCTTCACGTGTGAAAAGGCAACGATGTATCCCGGCCTAGACCTAGGGCATCACTTTGCAGGAGGGCAGCATGGAAAGAGTCCCACCTGGCTTGTTAGTGTAGTGCCAGTCTTATGCAGCAGACTGGGATGAGAGGCAAATTAGTCTAGCGCCCCCATAAAGCGGCCGCAATGCTTCCAGTATGCGGACGGCCATCATTCCACAACTGTTGGGGGGTGGGCGGGGCAATGCGCTGCTTCTAATTTTGACTGTCCTATCATCTTGGACCACAAACCTTCTCCACTGTGCCATATGTTTTCTGCTGAACCATTGACATGGTTATATCTTCTTAGTCCTCTCCATAAAATTATCCGAAATTTGTGCTTAAAGTAGGACTATAGGCAACATTTTTTTTTCTGGTTAGAGTAAGGGAAAGTTATTGCCTCTGTCAGTTTATTTTTTACCATCCCTGTCCCATTGCAGAGATTTCCCTTCACTTCCTGCCCCATAGCCAAACAGGAAGTGAGAGGAAACCTCATGCCAATTAAGGGAATTCATTGACCCCCCCCCCCAGGCCCTCAGAACTAGTGTCCCCACTCAAAAATGTCAGGGCGGGTCTAAACAAAAAGGGGTGTGGCCTTGACTGGAAGGGGTGGGTCACTTAAATTAGGGGGTGTACGAGTTTAGTCAGGCCTAGGCAGCACAACACCTAAATACACTACTGTGAAAAGGCACTAGACAGCTAACTGATTGGATAGCTAGCAGGTTACATAATATAAATATACATTATTTTATATATAACTGGCTAAAAAGTAAACCTTTTTTTTAGCCCTGACCACGATAAATAAAAAAAGGTGTACAAAGCCATTATACATTTCTATTAGGAAGGGGTATATTAGATGGGTAGTTGGCTATGAAAAGTCTATTATCTGTATTCCCTCCTATGAAATATATCTCAAGATAATTAATAATTCTGTGAGCATAAATGTCATATATATTTGCGAATGGACAGCAGTTCCATTTGGAATGATGGCCTTATGTGGTCAGCATTTTCTTCTGCTGTACTGTATAATGTCCTCTTAAAGATTCTAGAGCAGAAGAAAATTATATTTTAATCCTGTTTTCTGCCATTCTATTATACCCTTTGCTATCTGATAAAATTAAAAATGTATGCACTATGACATTTATGGGCCTTGAATTCCATCAAAATCCCATTCACAGCTGTGACTGTGGCGCCGAAGTAGCTGAGTCAGGGTGAGCCGTAAATCTTTGTGACCCGTCTGCAGCTCTGTAAGTAAAAACTGTGCACCTCGAAAAAGATTTTTCGGCATGAATATTTGGCACCAGACTGATTATAAAGTTTATATAGCTGAACTCCAGGCACATAGAAAACGCAGCTGCATAATCATTTAAATCTGAACTTTAGGCAGATATAAAAGACACAAATTAGTACATCATTAAATGGATTTTTTTAAATACAAAAGCAGTGTAAGTTACCTATATTTGACTTGACATCCTGGGCTCAGAGTTAAAGTTATTGTATAGGTTCATTTTTTTTAAAATAACAAACATGTTATACTTACCTACTCTGTGCAAGGGTTTTGCACAGAGCAGCTACGACCCTCCTCTTCTGGGGTGCCCTGGCAGTGCTCCTGGTTGCTCCTTTTCATCGGGTGCCCCCACAGAGAGTTGCTGCTAGAGTCTTCTGCTTACACATGTGCTTACAGTAAACATGCTGATGGGGGGAGGGGGGGGGGGCAGACTAAAATAATGTGCCTTAGGCCCATTTCACACCTGCGGACCGTATGTCCGTTTTTTTTCATCCATCTGTTTGCAGATGAAAAAGGGACATACATTGGTCCCTATGAGATCGTGGATGTCCGTGGTTGAACATTTGCTGACACCCGATCTCCCCGCCTCAGCAATGATCCGATTCTGCAGACGGAAGAAAACCCTATCTATTTTTCCTTCTGTCTGTGGATTGGATCGGGTGAACATGGGCAGACGGTCCGTGTTAATCCGATCCCCCCCATAGGGGAGAGTGGAGAAAAGACAGGGCGGTCCCTGCACAGTGTGCGGGGACTGTCCTGTCATCCGCCGGAGCGGAGGTTTACGGGGCGGATCATTACTGATCTGCCCCGTGTGAAAGGGCCCTTAGAGGGCCTACTTTGCTTTGTGTAATTTTACTTGGAACGTGTTTTGATGCCTCACA